>WNGS01010276.1:0-22241 GCA_020271785.1 Procambarus virginalis | reverse complement strand
TGGGCTTCTAAAGATCGTTTTACTGTACGAGCCAGCGAAAACCCGGGTTTAATTGCCATTATCTGGCCCCGTGAGACTATGAGACCAGCTCGTAGATCCAGTGCCATCACAGCCTAGCTGATCCACCCCATCTACAAGAACTTGCTCAATTCCCTCTCCACTAGATGTATACTGTAACTATTATGCAGGTTTGGATATTGATCTTCCTGTATGTTTCAGAGTATGTTATGCTATACCTCTCTTGTCGTTGCTCCACGCTGTATGGTTGTAGTGCTTGGACACGGCAACACAAGTTAATGTTGAAACAGATGTGGTGCCCTAATAACAACCTGTCCTCATACATAGAACGTCGCTTTTCGCTGTATGCGTTACATGTCGCCAAAAACTGACGTACTAGAAAATGGAAGCAACTACTAGTGCAACTACTAGTGCAACTACTAGTACTACAACTACTAGTGCAACTACTAGTGCAACTACTAGTGCAACTACTACTAGTGAACTACTAGTGCAACTACTAGTACAACTACTAGTGCAACTACTAGTGCAACTACTAGTGCAACTACTAGTACAACTACTAGTGCAACTACTAGTACAACTACTAGTACAACTAACTACTAGTGCAACTACTAGTGCAACTACTAGTGCAACTACTAGTACAACTACTAGTACACTACTAGTGCAACTACTAGTACAACTACTAGTGCAACTACTAGTGCAACTACTAGTGCAACTACTAGTGCAACTACTAGTGCAACTACTAGTACAACTACTAGTGCAACTACTAGTACAACTACTAGTGCAACTACTAGTACAACTACTAGTGCAACTACTAGTGCAACTACTAGTGCAACTACTAGTGCAACTACTAGTACAACTACTAGTGCAACTACTAGTGCAACTACTAGTACAACTACTAGTGCAACTACTAGTGCAACTACTAGTGCAACTACTAGTGCAACTACTAGTGCAACTACTAGTGCAACTACTAGTGCAACTACTAGTGCAACTACTAGTGCAACTACTAGTGCAACTACTAGTGCAACTACTAGTGCAACTACTAGTGCAACTACTAGTGCAACTACTAGTGCAACTACTAGTGCAACTACTAGTGCAACTACTAGTGCAACTACTAGTGCAACTACTAGTACAACTACTCACTAGTGCAACTACTAGTGCAACTACTAGTGCAACTACTAGTGCAACTACTAGTACAACTACTAGTGCAACTACTAGTACAACTACTAGTGCAACTACTAGTGCAACTACTAGTACAACTACTAGTGCAACTACTAGTGCAACTACTAGTACAACTACTAGTGCAACTACTAGTGCAACTACTAGTACAACTACTAGTACAACTACTCACTAGTGCAACTACTAGTGCAACTACTAGTGCAACTACTAGTGCAACTACTAGTGCAACTACTAGTACAACTACTAGTGCAACTACTAGTACAACTACTAGTGCAACTACTAGTGCAACTACTAGTACAACTACTAGTGCAACTACTAGTACAACTACTAGTACAACTACTACTACTACTAGTGCAACTACTAGTGCAACTACTAGTGCAACTACTAGTACAACTACTAGTGCAACTACTAGTGCAACTACTAGTGCAACTACTAGTGCAACTACTAGTGCAACTACTAGTGCAACTACTAGTGCAACTACTAGTGCAACTACTAGTGCAACTACTAGTACAACTACTAGTGCAACTACTAGTGCAACTACTAGTACAACTACTAGTACAACTACTAGTGCAACTACTAGTGCAACTACTAGTGCAACTACTAGTACAACTACTAGTACAACTACTAGTGCAACTACTAGTGCAACTACTAGTGCAACTACTAGTGCAACTACTAGTGCAACTACTAGTGCAACTACTAGTGCAACTACTAGTGCAACTACTACTAGTGCAACTACTACTAGTGCAACTACTAGTGCAACTACTAGTGCAACTACTAGTACAACTACTAGTGCAACTACTAGTACAACTACTAGTACAACTACTCACTAGTGCAACTACTAGTGCAACTACTAGTGCAACTACTAGTGCAACTACTAGTACAACTACTAGTGCAACTACTAGTACAACTACTAGTGCAACTACTAGTGCAACTACTAGTACAACTACTAGTGCAACTACTAGTGCAACTACTAGTACAACTACTAGTGCAACTACTAGTGCAACTACTAGTACAACTACTAGTGCAACTACTAGTACAACTACTAGTACAACTACACTAGTGCAACTACTAGTGCAACTACTAGTGCAACTACTAGTGCAACTACTAGTGCAACTACTAGTGCAACTACTAGTGCAACTACTAGTGCAACTACTAGTGCAACTACTAGTGCAACTACTACTAGTGCAACTACTAGTGCAACTACTAGTGCAACTACTAGTACAACTACTAGTACAACTACTCACTAGTGCAACTACTAGTGCAACTACTAGTGCAACTACTAGTACAACTACTAGTACAACTACTAGTACAACTACTAGTGCAACTACTAGTACAACTACTAGTGCAACTACTAGTACAACTACTAGTACAACTACTCACTAGTGCAACTACTAGTGCAACTACTAGTGCAACTACTAGTGCAACTACTAGTACAACTACTAGTGCAACTACTAGTGCAACTACTAGTGCAACTACTAGTGCAACTACTAGTACAACTACTAGTGCAACTACTAGTACAACTACTAGTGCAACTACTAGTACAACTACTAGTGCAACTACTAGTACAACTACTAGTACAACTACTCACTAGTGCAACTACTAGTTCAACTACTAGTGCAACTACTAGTACAACTACTAGTACAACTACTAGTGCAACTACTAGTACAACTACTAGTGCAACTACTAGTACAACTACTAGTACAACTACTAGTGCAACTACTAGTGCAACTACTAGTGCAACTACTAGTGCAACTACTAGTGCAACTACTAGTGCAACTACTAGTACAACTACTAGTACAACTACTAGTGCAACTACTAGTGCAACTACTAGTACAACTACTAGTACAACTACTAGTGCAACTACTAGTGCAACCACTAGTGCAACTACTAGTGCAACTACTAGTGCAACTACTAGTGCAACTACTAGTGCAACTACTAGTGCAACTACTAGTGCAACCACTAGTGCAACTACTCACTAGTGCAACTACTAGTGCAACTACTAGTGCAACTACTAGTACAACTACTAGTACAACTACCAGTGCAACTACTAGTGCAACTACTAGTGCAACTACTAGTACAACTACTAGTGCAACTACTAGTGCAACTACTAGTGCAACTACTAGTACAACTACTAGTGCAACTACTAGTGCAACTACTAGTGCAACTACTCACTAGTGCAACTACTAGTGCAACTACTCACTAGTGCAACTACTAGTGCAACTACTAGTGCAACTACTAGTGCAACTACTAGTGCAACTACTAGTGCAACTACTAGTACAACTACTAGTGCAACTACTAGTGCAACCACTAGTGCAACTACTAGTGCAACTACTCACTAGTGCAACTACTAGTGCAACTACTAGTGCAACTACTCACTAGTGCAACTACTCACTAGTGCAACTACTAGTGCAACTACTAGTGCAACTACTAGTGCAACTAGTAGTGCAACTACTAGTGCAACTACTAGTGCAACTACTAGTGCAACTACTAGTGCAACTACTCACTAGTGCAACTACTAGTGCAACTACTAGTGCAACTACTAGTGCAACTACTAGTGCAACTACTGGTGCAACTACTAGTACAACTACTAGTGCAACTACTAGTACAACTACTAGTGCAACTACTAGTGCAACTACTAGTGCAACTACTAGTGCAACTACTAGTGCAACTACTAGTCCAACTACTAGTGCAACTACTCACCAGTACATCAACATAAATCACCAATACCAGGGATCAGATCACCAAATTTACTTTTAGGAGATAAAGGTATTCATGGTACCTTGAGTCACACCCTATTATACCCCATATTAGCGACCGCCTCACAATATCTCATTCATTAACATGTGTATAATTAAGTATGAACTCTCTCTCTCTTCCTTTGTTTTCTGTGTACAGTTTATAGCATTCCAGAATTCAAAATGGCGCTCAGCACAACTGTGACGTCATTACCAGGCGACGACGCCTCACAAGTGACGTAAGGCAACCCAGAGATGGTCTTACGTAAACAATGCGTCACCGAGTCCGTTTCGTGATTGGTCGAGACATGTCACGCGCTGTCCATACGTTACGAGGGAAGGTGCTGCAGGCTCCGCCCCCTTGACAGTGTCTGGCCGCCTCGTGACCCCCATGGAGCGGCCTGAACCAGTGTTTTTTTTTTTTGAGAGAGAGAGACTGTATAACTAGTGGACCTTCCCTCATCAGCCCAGTTTTCTGCTACTGTCAGTAATGAGAACAGTGAAAGAGGAAAACTGGCAGTGAACACATAGCTGGCAACGGTGAGCCGTGAACATTGTGGGAGCAGACCTGGCCTGGCGCCCGCTTCACCACATGTCAACAGCTGAAGTCATTGGAGTAGCACACTAGAGCCTGTTAAAACAAGCGGCGATCTGTTTATGTTACACTTCGTGCCCACCAGGTGGGGGGTTATGTGGGCCTCAAGAGGGTCAAGAAAACGGGGTGGAAAAAGAGTACTAAGAGAGGCTGTGTGCCGGCGTTCATTGTGACATACAGTACATACCAGAGGAGAAATTCAGTGACCCTGGCGGCAAAAATGTTACCGAAATATTGTTAGTGAAACCCGGCGGTGGATGTCCGCAGACTTTATCTCGTTCCGAGAGCAAAACCATCCAGTGGGAAGGGGAGTTTCAGTAGTATCACTACTACCTTATTAATTAACTGTTGTGCTCTTGAGGATATCCTCATAATGCGCCCAGAGTTTGCCAGGGTAGACTCTGGCTGCCATATGTACTTAGTTATCACATGCGTTTGTATGACTAACCATCGTGTGTGATGGGGACCTGTAGCATCTCGCAGCTAGTTCTTGACACACACTATACTCCTCTTCACATAGTATAGGGCAGCTGCACATGTAGCTAAATGTGTTAATAAAAAGAGTGGAGAACACGCCACCATTCCTCCACTTCCTGTTTACAAGTGATGCCTGTCACTAGTAGGAATTCTGTGAGTTGTCCTCGGCCCAGGAGGTCTCCCGGGTGGGTACGGACGACTAGGTCTCCAGTGTTCTCGGCCCAGGACGACTCCAGGGTGGGTACAGACGACTAGGTCTCAAGTGTTCTCGGCCCAGGACGACTCCAGGGTGGGTACAGACGACTAGGTCTCAAGTGTTCTCGGCCCAGGACGACTCCAGGGTGGGTACAGACGACTAGGTCTCCAGTGTCCTCGGCCCAGGAGGTCTCCCGGGTGGGTACGGACGACTAGGTCTCCAGTGTTCTCGGCCCAGGACGACTCCAGGGTGGGTACAGACGATCAGCCCCCCCCCCCCCCCCCCGGTGTCCTCGGCCCAGTAGGAAAACAGATGAAAGCTTCAACTGTTCCACAACTTTATTTACAAACTGTTGCCGGCTAATTTATCCGAGCCATACCAGGGTCCTTTTTTATGTTTTGTTTTTGCCTGCAGAATATTGGAGTTCACCTTTGTGCAGAAAACCAGTTAGTTTATTCGGCAAACACAGCTAGCTGGCTCGCGCCCTCCACACCCTCCACGCCTCGTTCATCCACCATACAAACAATGTTTCAATTTATCACATGCAAACTTTTAACTCTGAATGTTAAAAGGGAACGAACTGTGTTTTGTGGAACCGCTTCAGTGCTTGTGAGGAACCAAGTTGGCAGTCAATAAGGTGACCAGTCACTCTCGTCTGTGTTATGATGCTCCGAGTGACTCGAGGCTAATACGCGAGACCCACAACTTTACGAGAAGTCTTTGTTTTACCCGTGTGACCTGTTCTCACACATACCTGACTATGCAAGGAATCAAGGCATCTTTCAGAACCCTGTATACCACATATGTAAGACCAATCCTGGAGTATGTGGCCCCAGCATGGAGCCCGTACCTTGTCAAGCACAAGACGAAGCTGGAAAAGTTCAGAGGTATGCTACTAGGCTAGTTCCAGAACTAAAAGGCATGATTTACGAGGACAGGCTGGGTGAAATGCATCCTCACGACACTGCAAGACAGAAGAGTAAGGGGAGTCATGATCATTTAACACGGGTGGTACGCAAACAGGGGAACACAGGTGGAAACTGAGCACCCAAATGAGCCACAGAAACATTAGAAAGAACTTTTTCAGTGTCAGAGTAGTTAACAGATGGAATGCATAAGAAAGTGATGTGGTGGAGGCTGACTCCATACACAGTTTCAAATGTAGATATGAGAGAGCCCAGTAGGCTCAGGAACCTGTACACCTGTTGATTGACAGTTGAGAGACGGGACCAAAGAGCCAGAGTTCAACCCCCGCAAACACAACTAGGCGAGTACAAATAGTTGTAAGTAATTATCAAAAGAAGGCATCAAACCGGGAAGGCTATGTAGCACCACCAAATGTGCGGAATAATCAGAGGGCGCTAAATATCACCAAGGATGCCAATACGAGAACAGAAACGCATAAGGCGAACGATATCAAAAGTATCCGATTCACCAAGAATTCTATCGAGGGACAATCGACAGCGAGGGACGGTCGGAAAGCAAGACACACGCTCGTCCTGGAAATCAGGACATTCAACAAGAATGTACACGACCGTAAGAGGAACAATGCAATTTGGGCAATAAGAAGCAGGGCGGCGCTCCATTAATTAAGTGACCGTGAGTTAAACGGGTATGGCCAATACGTAACCTAGCCAGAGTCATTTCCCATCGCCGGTTACGGCGGTAGGAGGACGGCCATGAGGACACACTACTCTTAAGAGTACGCAGTTTGTTACCAGTAACAGAAGACCAACAACCCTGCCAACGGGCAAGGATGGAGGAATGAATAACTGGGTAAAAGTCGGAATAAGGAATACCTTTACGGGAGATGGGAGAAGAGCGGATAGCATCCTTAGCGGCAGCATCCGCACGCTCATTTAAAGAGACACCAACATGGCTGGGAGCCCAGCAAAACTCTACCGAGATAAATTTACTAAAAATAAGAAACAGCCAATCATGAATCTCTAAGACCACCGGATGGATCAGATTAAAGGACCCCAAAGCCATGAGGGCACTACAAAAGTCAACTACCACCACAAAGAAGGATTGACAACGAGAAAGCAGGAGACAAGGAGCATAGAGAATAGCATAAAGTTCTGCTGTGAAGATGCTAGCCTTTGGAGGAAGGCGACACATATAAGTGCGGTCAGGAAAAACAACAGAGTAGCCCACACCGTCTGCAGACTTAGACCCATCGGTGAAGATGGAAACGGAGCGGAAGTGTGAAGAAAAGTGCTCAAGGAAAAGACGTTTCAGAACTGTAGGAGTGGTAAATGCTTTAGTGATGCGGGTCAGGGAAGTACAAAATTTCGGAAGGGAGACCCTCCACGGGGGCAAGGAAGGAACAATACGAGGAGAAACATTGGTAATACGAACCGAAAGAGACTCTTATAAGCGAGACAAACGGAAGAAAGAGAAAGGTGGTGAAGAGGAACAGGAACTACAGGAGGGGTAAAAGTCAATGTCGACAGAGGCGAGAGTGAGGATGTTGTAAGGACCGTGCAAGATAGCGAAGACAGCAGCGATCACGGCGCTACTGTCTTCGCTATCTGGAGAGAGAGAAGCCAGTGTCAGCGTACAAGCTGAGAGTAGGAGTCGAACGAAAGGCACCGGAGCTGAGGGGTAACCCAGTATGGTGCAAGGATCAAGACGACGAAGAGTAGGAGAAGCAGAAGAGTATGCAGGGCAACCATAATCGAGTTTAGACAGGACGAGAGAAGAGTGCAAATAGAGGAGCGTGCGCCTATCCGCTCCCAAGAAGTATGGGACAAAACCTTAAGTAGGTTACGGGCCTTAGAGCATTCAACTCGGAGGGAAGAGATAGGGGCGACGAAGACAAATGATTGTCAAAGATTACGCTCAAAAGCTTTGTGGATCTTTGTACATAAGGGGATGACCATAAAGTGACAAAGAAGGATGAATGACGACATGCTTTCGAGTAAAGGTCATAGTACAGTCTAAATGCAGAGAACTTGAAGCCATGATAGGTGGCCCAAGACAACACAACATCAATTGAAGATGAAGCCGCTGTTAAAGGAGAGGCGAATCACCTGGACAGCAAAGAGTAAGATCGTTGATATAAAGAGCGGAGAAGATGCCAGTAGGAAGGAGGAAAGAAGATCATGAGGGCAACTAGAAAAAGAGTAGTGCTCAGAACANGGGGGCCTCACACTAGGGGGCCCTCACACTAGGGGGCTCATCTCTAGGGGGCCTCACCTAGGGGGTCTCACACTAGGGGGCCTCACACTAGGGGGCCTCACGCTATGGGGGCCTCACAGTAGGGGGCCTCACACTATGGGGGCCTCACACTACGGGGGCCTCATACTAGGCAGGCCCTCACACTAGGGGGACTCACACTAGGGGGCCTCACACTAGGGGGGCTCACACTAGGGGGCCTCACACTATGGGGGCCCTCACACTATGGGGGCCTCACACTATGGGGGCCTCACACTATGGGGGCCTCACACTATGGGGGCCTCACACTACAGGGGCCTCATACTAGGCAGGCCCTCACACTAGGGGGACGCACACTAGGGGGGCCTCACACTAGGGGGACGCACACTAGGGGGGGCCTCACACTAGGGGGACGCACACTAGGGGGGGCCTCACACTAGGGGAGCCTCACACTAAGGGGGGCCTCAAACTAGGGGGATGCACACTAGGGGGGCCTCACACAAAGGGGGGCCCTCACACTAGGGGGACCCCTCACACTAGGGGGACCCCTCACACTAGGGGGATGCACACTAGAGGGAAATGCACACTAAGGTGGAATTCACACTAGGGCAGCCTCACACTAGCGGGACGCACACTTGGGGAAACCTCAGAGTATGGGGGGCCCCTCAAACTAGGGGGGCCCTCAAACTAGGGGGGGCCCTCACACTAGTGGGGGGAACACACACTAGGGGCCGCACGCAACAGAAACAAGTGGTGGGCAGAAGACACTGTACATCTTGGACAGGAAACGCAGGCATAGTGAGGAAGGAGTCGGTGGCCACAAGGAACCTCCGTACCTGGACCCATCCTAACTCTAACATGTGTCAACAGCGTGCCATAGAGAATGAGATCATTCGCATCCATGTTCACGGATGATACGAGAGTAATGAGAAGAATTAATGCTGGAGGACGGGCTGAATACAGATGACTGCTAGACCCTCAGTCGCGCTTCAGAAATGATCGGAAAGATGGCAGCTGCCAGTTTATCCCAGGCAAGTTGTGGGGATGGGGACAGGTGAGAGAGAGAGAGAGAATCCTACGGATAGTGATATATATATATATATATATATATATATATATATATATATATATATATATATATAACTGAAACCTCACACCCCAGAAGTGACTCGAACCCATACTCCTAGGAGCAACGCAACTGGTATGTACAGGGATGCCTTAAACCACTTGACCATCACGACCGGACGAAAGGAAGTGATAGCCGAAGCTATATGAACCACTTCCCCGCCGGCACCTGGATGGTTATCTTGGGCATAGCATTTTATCAAATCACCTCATTTTTTGGGGCAACACGTGAGGAACACAAATGCAAACAAGCCTGAATGGTCCCCAGGACTAGATACAACTGAAAACTCACACCCCAGAAGTGACTCGAACCCATACTCCCAGGAGCAACGCAACTGGTATGTACAGGGATGCCTTAAACCACTTGACCATCACGACCGGACGAAAGGAAGTGATAGCCGAAGCTATATGAACCACTTCCCCGCCGGCACCTGGATGGTTATCTTGGGCATAGCATTTTATCAAATCA
Source organism: Procambarus virginalis (assembly GCA_020271785.1). Classification (NCBI taxonomy): domain Eukaryota; kingdom Metazoa; phylum Arthropoda; class Malacostraca; order Decapoda; family Cambaridae; genus Procambarus; species Procambarus virginalis. Next base: position 12,294 of record WNGS01010276.1, on the reverse strand, counting down.
CCTCATTTTTTGGGGCAACACGTGAGGAACACAAATGCAAACAAGCCTGAATGGTCCCCAGGACTAGATACAACTGAAAACTCACACCCCAGAAGTGACTCGAACCCATACTCCCAGGAGCAACGCAACTGGTATGTACAGGGATGTCAAGTGGTTTAAGGCATCCCTGTACATACCAGTTGCGTTGCTCCTGGGAGTATGGGTTCGAGTCACTTCTGGGGTGTGAGTTTTCAGTTGTATCTAGTCCTGGGGACCATTCAGGCTTGTTTGCATATATATATATATATATATATATATATATATATATATATATATATATATATATATATATATATATATATATATATATATAAAGAACGCAATACGAGTACATACAACCTCAAATAAACCACCAGAGAATATCTGGCAATACAAACGACTTGAGAACGTTCACGACTGACAAGTGTTCAGGGAGCCTTGCGAGACCTTGAGGAGCACCGCTAATCTTCGCCTCGGTGCCCACACATCAAACACCACAAAATGAAACTAGAAAAAAACATAGATTTGCATCAAAGGTTGGTCATGAGGAACAGACTAAACAACAATGTTGCAACTGGCAGTCCCCTGCCGAGGCTGGCGTCGTGGAGGCTGGCGTCGTGGAGCCTGGCGTCGGGAGGCTGGCGTCGTGGAGGCTGGCGTCGTGGAGGCTGGCGTCGTCGAGGCTGGCGTCGTGGGGGCGCGCACTGCCAGTGTAGCATCACTACGTCTCTATCACAAACTTGTACGTTTATCACTGATAGTTTCATGGTCATTCCAGGGTCGTCGCCCCCCCCCCAGCTGTAAGTGGGCACCCCAACTACCTGACCTGGCTCTGAGAGGACCTCCCCAACTACCTGACCTGGCTCTGAGAGGACCTCCCCAACTACCTAACCTGGCTCTGAGAGGACCTCCCCAACTACCTGACCTGGCTCTGAGAGGACCTCCCCAACTACCTGACCTGGCTCTGAGAGGACCTCCCCAACTACCTGACCTGGCTCTGAGAGAACCTCCCCAACTACCTGACCTGGCTCTGAGAGGACCTCCCCAACTACCTGACCTGGCTCTGAGAGGACCTCCCCAACTACCTGACCTGGCTCTGAGAGGACCTCCCCAACTACCTGACCTTCAACAACCCTTCAACAATACGACCAACATCTGCAAGATTTACTACAGATTGTTATTTCAGGGTGGCGCAGTGGGTCCAGGTGTGTGGGGGGCCATGCACAGGTGTGTGGGGGCCATGCACAGGTGTGTGTGTGTGTGTGTGGACCATGCACAGGTGTGTGTGGGGGCCATGCACAGGTGTGTGTGGGGGCCATGCACAGGTGTGTGTGTGTGGACCATGCACAGCTGTGTGTGGGGGGCCATGCACAGGTGTGTGTGTGTGGACCATGCACAGGTGTGTGTGGGGGCCATGTACAGGTGTGTGTGGGGGTCATGCACAGGTGTGTGGGGGTCATGCACAGGTGTGTGTGTGGGGCCATGCACAGGTGTGTGGGGGTCATGCACAGGTGTGTGTGGTGCCATGCACAGGTGTGTGGGGGCCATGCACAGATGTGTGGGGGGGCCATGCACAGGTGTGTGTGGAGGCCATGCACAGGTGTGTGTGGGGGGCCATGCACAGGTGTGTAGGGGGCCATGCACATGTGTGTTGGGGGCCCATGCACAGGTGTGTAGGGGGCCATGCACATGTGTGTTGGGGGCCCATGCACAGGTGTGTGGGGGGCCATGCACAGGTGTGTGGGCCATGCACAGGTGTGTGTGTGGGAGCCATGCACAGGTGTGTGAGGGGCGGTGCACAGGTGTGTGTGGGGGCCATGCACAGGTGTGTATGGGGGCCATGCACAGGTGTGTAGGGGGCCCATGCACAGGTGTGTGGGGGGGCATGCACAGGTGTGTGGGGGGCATGCACAGGTGTGTGGGGGGCATGCACAGGTGTGTGGGAGGGGGGCCATGCACAGGTGTGTGTGTGTGTGTGGGCCATGCACAGGTGTGTGTGTGTGGGGGCCATGCACAGGTGTGTGGGGGGGCCATGCACAGGTGTGTGGGGGGGCCATGCACAGGTGTGTGTGTGGGGGGGGGGTCATGCACAGGTGTGTGTGGGGGCCATGCACAGGTGTGTGTGGGGGTCATGCACAGGTGTGTGGGGGCCATGCACAGGTATGTGGGGGCCATGCACAGGTGTGTGTGGGGGCTATGCACAGGTGTGTGTGTGAGGGCCATGTTCAGGTGTGTGTGGGGGCGATGCACAGGTGTGTGGGGGGCCATGCACAGGTGTGTGTGTGTGTAGGGGGATATGCACAGGTGTGTGTGTGGGGGGGGAACATTCACAGGTATGTGTGGGGGGCCATGCACAGGTGTGTGGGGGCCATGCACTGGTGTGTGGGAGCCATGCACAGGTGTGTGGGGAGCCATGCACAGGTGTTTGGGGAGCCATGCACAGGTGTGTGGGGAGCCATGCACAGGTGTGTGGGGAGCCATGCACAGGTTTGTGGGGAACCATGCACAGGTGTGTGGGGAGCCATACACAGGTGTGTGGGGAGCCATGCACAGGTGTGTGGGGAGCCATGCACAGGTGTGTGGGGAGCCATGCACAGGTGTGTGGGGAGCCATGCACAGGTGTGTGGGGAGCCATGCACAGGTGTGTGGGAAGCCATGCACAGGTGTGTGGGGAGCCATGCACAGGTGTGTGGGGAGCCCTGCACAGGTGTGTGGGGAGCCATGCAGAGGTGCGTGGGGAGCCCTGCACAGGTGTGTGGGGAGCCATGCAGAGGTGTGTGGGGAACCATGCACAGGTGTGTGGGGAGCCATGCACAGGTATGGGGAGCCATGCACAGGTGTGTGAGGAGCCATGCACAGGTTTGTGGAGAACCATGCACAGGTGTGTGGGGAGCCATGCACACTTGTGTGGGGAGCCATGCACAGGTGTGTGGGGAGCCATGCACATGTTTGTGGGGAGCCATGCACAGGTGTGTGGGGAGCCATTCACAGGTGAGTGGGGAGCCATACACAGGTGTGTGGGGAGCCATACACAGGTGAGTGGGGAGCCATACACAGGTGTGTGGGGAGCCATACACAGGTGTGTGGGGAGCCATACACAGGTGAGTGGGGAGCCATACACAGGTGTGTGGGGAGCCATACACAGGTGTGTGGGGAGCCATACACAGGTGTGTGGGGAGCCATACACAGGTGAGGGGGGAGCCATACACAGGTGTGTGGGGAGCCATGTACAGGTGTGTGGGGAGCCATACACAGGTGTGTGGGGAGCCATACACAGGTGAGTGGGGAGCCATAGACAGGTTTTTTTTATTATTATTTTCTACCACAGACGTGGCCACACATTTACAATGCTAACTAGCATATATACATTTTCGTCTGTCCTCCTTGGACAGGGTTAGGGGGCATACACAGGTGTGTGGGAGCCATACACAGGTGAGTGGGGAGCCATACACAGGTGTGTGGGGAGCCATGCACAGGTGTGTGTGAAGCTGAGACACCTTCACCGTCCTATACATCGACGAAGACACACACGCTCATTCATTCATTTATATTGACCCCGAGTGAGTAATCAAGCCGCGGCTGAGCCTGGTGCCAGCACTAGTGCCACCATGGCCGTGCCTCACACTATACGTAATATACATAATAATAATTATATATATATATATATATATATATATATATATATATATATATATATATATATTATTATATTATTATATATATATATATATTATATATATATATTATATATATATATATATATATATATATATATATATATATATATATATATATATATATATATTAGTATATTTTGGTAGCAGTCTTTCCTGTAGACATATTAAATATGACCGAAAAAGTAAGATTAATAATTCTAACACGAATTTTCTCAATATTTCTTATGTTTCTTTTCACTGTCGATGGTAATTGAACAATCAATTCTCCAAAATTCATTTTTGTTTTTAGTCTGACGCGACACTTGAACGCGTTTCGTAATAACTTACTACATTTTCAAAGACTTTTAGTTTACACACACACAACTATAACCTGCAAACACTAAACAGAGTTTTACTATGCTATAATTTAAACAGCTTTCATTTTATACCCGCATTTTGGGTGAGGTGATATGTTACAACAGTTTTGGATGAGGTGAACAAAACTTTCAACACAAGACAGAGCAAACTTTCAACACAAGACAGAACACGGTTCAATGGGTATAGAATGGAAGTAACTGCAAAGGCCCTATTGGCCCATATTTCTTGATGCTTCTATATTGGTGAGGAGTCTTGAAGTGGGTAGAATATAGTTGTGTATTAATTGGCTGTTGATTGTTGGTGTTGACTTCTTGATTTGTAGTGCCTCGCAGATGTCAAGCCGCCTGCTATCGCTGTATCTATCGATGATTTCTGTGTTGTTTGTTAAGACTTCTCTGGTGATGGTCTGGTTGTGGGAAGAGATTATATGTTCCTTAATGGAGCCCTGTTGCTTATGCATTGTTAATCGCCTGGAAAGAGATGTTCTTGTCTTGCCTATATACTGAGTTCTTTGAGGCTTACAGTCCCCATGTGGGCATTTGAAGGCATAGACGACGTTGGTCTCTTTTAAAGCGTTCTGCTTTGTGTCTGGAGAGTTTCTCATGAGAAGGTTGGCCGTTGTTTTTGGTTTTATAGCAAATCGTCAATTGTATCTTCTGATCTTTGTCTGTAAGGATAACATTCCTATTAACAATATCTTTCAAGACCCTTTCCTCCGTTTTATGAGCTGTGGAAAAGAAGTTCCTGCTGTAAAATAGTCTAATAGGGGGTACAGGTGTTGTGTTAGTTGTCTCTTCAGAGGTTGCATGGCGTTTCACCTTCCTTCTTATGATGTCTTCAACGAAACCATTGGAGAAGCCGTTGTTGACTAGGACCTGCCTTACCCTACAGAGTTCTTCGTCGACTTGCTTCCATCCTGAGCTGTGGCTGAGAGCACGGTCAACATAAGCGTTAACAACACTCCTCTTGTACCTGTCTGGGCAGTCACTGTTGGCATTGAGGCACATTCCTATGTTTGTTTCCTTAGTGTAGACTGCAGTGTGGAAACCTCCGCTCCTTTCCATGACTGTTACATCTAGAAAAGGCAGCTTACCATCCTTCTCCATCTCCTAAGTGAAACGTAACACAGAATTCCGCTCAAATGCCTCCTTCAGCTCCTGCAGATGTCTGACATCCGTTACCTGTGTAAAAATGTCGTCAACATACCTGCAGTATATGGCCGGTTTCAAGTTCATGTCGACTAAGACCTTCTACTCGATGGTACCCATGTAGAAGTTTGCAAACAGGACACCTAGGGGAGAACCCATGGCGACCCCATCTACTTGCTTATACATGTGCCCATCCGGGCTCAAGAAGGGTGCCTCTTTAGTACAAGCTTGGAGTAGTTTCCTTAGAATGTTTTCTGGTGTGTCAAGAAGAGTACAGGCTGGATCACGATACACTCTGTCCGCTATCATCCCGATTGTTTCATCCACAGGTACGTTGGTAAACAGTGATTCTACGTCCAACGAGGCTCTTAACCCTGTATCTCTTATTCCCCGGCTTTGCAGCACAGCTTAAGATAAAACTCCAGGAAATATGGACATGGATGAGGGAAACGTACAGTGAACATCCATCCTGGGTAAAATTCCCACAAAACCCTCCCATGATCGCTTGGAGGCGAGGTAAGTCTATAAAGGACCACCTTGTTAGAGCAGCGGTGCAGGTAGATCATCTCAACCGAACTAGGGGAGAGGACCAGGTCTAGGTTACAGTTCAAAGAAATGAAACTTACAGACCCTAACCTAACCTGACACAGGCTTGGAGTGCGACCTGCGTGGAGGCGGAGTATGCAGAGTGGTAAGGAGGGGCCTACAAGTACAAGAGGAGTGTTGTTAACGCTTATGTCGACCGTGCTCTCAGCCCTGAGTCATGTCAACAGTCTTCCCTTAACTCCAAAAGAGGCTAGCTGTTCATTTTTTTTTTTTTTTATTAATTCATGAGGTACATCTGCATTAGTGCAGCTACCCTAGACTATATGAAGTGGAGTACAGTGTGTCAAAAAAAAAAAGCTAACTAGTTGATGCTAGAAAATCCCCATCACACAGGATGGTTAGTCATACAGGGCCATATGTTTAGTAGCCTGCACTGGCAAATTTTGGGTACACTGTGAGGATATCTTCAAGAATACGAGAGCTGTTCATCATCTCGCAAGAGTCATGAAAAGTCTACGCACTGCGCTATCCATGTTTCACTTACTCGGAATCAACGGTGTGGCTGTGAGCATCAGCAAGCATGTATAGTCACCACGGCTGGCAGAGTTCCTGTCCTGTGAGCCGTCTCAAGCGATCGAGTTTGAAACGATGCACATGGTAGAACCAATGTGACAGGTTCAGTCACATAACACCAATTTTACAAATTTGTACCTATTGATGTGAACCTATGACAGGTTCACATCATAGGTACATTTGTGACATTTGCTCGCCTTGTTCGTGCTGAAAGCCACTGATGTATGACCCACGAACCCCGTTGCATCCCTACTAGGCAGCTATTTTCTTTTTGTTAAGTCATTAAAAACAATGACTTAAAAACTCATTACGAACAATGACTTAAAAACAATATTTGCTAAAAATTTCACGTTTAACAGTTTCAATTTATTTAATGACCATCCTTGTGCCTGCTAAGAAATTTCTGTTTTAGTAGCAGTTTAATTAGGTTACCCAGAGTGTACCTGAGAAGGTTTCGTGAGTTCTTCCACTCCCCGAGAGTAATCAAGTGAAACGTGATTCTTCTGATTCGGTGTCCGGGTCGACACCATTGGGTTGTGCAATAAGAGTCCGAGAACCCCCAGAATGCAATTTTACAACCAGATCACGCATTTTGCTTGTCATCTCTAATATTCTGAAGAAAGAAAAAACTGTGCAAGGTACACCATTTCAAACTTGATGAGGGGGGGGGGGTTGGATTGAGATCCGATCTTAAGGGGTGAAATGAGGCCGACCCCTACACGCTTATGACCGCCGCCAACCACCCATCAGTCACCCGGCAAAGTTGGATGAGCCTACCCCAAGCAGATGGCCTCTATCCTTTGAAACACAGACAAAACAGAAATCTTATTTTATAGATATAGATATGGTAATTTTATTATCAGCCAAATAAAATATAGAATTATATTTGATATTAATGCAAATTCACATCCAGTCAAGCAGATGGAGTTTAAACACACACACACAAACACTGAAGGGGCCTCGCGGCTGAGTGGAGAGCGCTCTGGAGTCGTAATCCTAAGGACCCGGGTTCGATCCCCGGCAGAAACAAACAAACGGGCAGAGTTTCTTTCACCCTGTTGCCCTTTTTCACCTAGCAGTAAAGAGGTACCTGAGAGTTAGACAGCTGCTACGGCTACTTCCTGGGGATGTGTGTGTGCGCGCGTGTAAGAGAAATATATGTAGCAGACATATTAGAGGAAAAATATATTGGTTTGAAAGACGGGGTCCAAGAGCTGATAGCTCGATTCTGAAGACACAAATAGTAAACACACACACTTCACACTGTGCGGTAAACTATTACATGTGATCTGCGGAGCATGAAGTCTGGCAACAATTCTCGTGGATTATTCACAAATTTCACCGCAGGTCAAATTTCCTTGCGCATCCCAGACGTCGGGACACACGTGTATATTCCTCTCACTCTTCCTTCCACCCTCTCTCTCACAATTCCTCTTTCGCTCTTCACCATTTCCTCTCTTTTCCACCACTACACAATCATTCACTCCTCCTGCCCCCTTCTCTTTCTCTCCTAACTAGGAACTAGAGTTCTCCGAGACGAAAACTCTTAGTTTCTAGTTTCTCGAGGCGTAGAATACTAAGCATCGAGAAACCTTGTTGTTCGTTGTAAGCAAAATCTGCTTTTTTTTAACTTTTATAATTCATTTAAAGCTTTATTATGACGGATATGCGCTATTAAATTTAAACAAATTTGTATAAGGTACACATTGAATACATCTGGCAGCCAGCACTTGCACAGGGCCAGTTTATTAGACTTATTTGTAAGTAAATTTGTGACGAATTCGAGTCGGGTTAACGAATGAGCAACCATAGATGGGATATAAGGGAGAGAAGTCGAGGCAGATGAGGTATAATTGTGGCGGCTCACCTTATATTACAACAGACGACTCCCTACGTCCCGCGAAGATGGGATGAATGGAAAACCTTCAGAACAAGGCAAATCAAGCCTTGGTTGTGACCGTACCACTTAGGGGGCTCGGAAACAGTTATATCACTAAATTGGTGTGGACATATCATAGGTGGCTCCCCCCCTCCCTCAACCCTATGTCTATGTTAAAAAAGTAATTATCAAAAGAAAGCATCAGTCTATGATGACTGAACTCTCACGCTGCATGTATGATATCCTCTGTCATGTGGCTCAGGTTATGACTTCTTGTGTTGATGTCTTCCCGTGGGTAAGCGATGGGTTACGTCACAAAATGTAGCTCAAGCCACATTCCGTGTCGAGAACACACAGGTGAAGTTGACAACAAGGTTTCACGCGGTGTGTCGGGTCCTCCCTCATCTTGTCATACATTCGCTACTCGAGATAAATGACTCCCAACCAATATTTCCTTTGCACTAGTATGAATTAATGTGCTGCCGGGTCATTGCAGTATTATTCCAACCAAACAATTGTAATTTTGGAGAAGATATATGGAGACCGGATATGTGGTAACTTCACATATGTCACGCCATCGTGGACTGAGTTTGGACCATAAAGAGAAGTGGTTAAGTTTAGTGGTATTTTATTGGACGAGCTCAACCAATTAGGAGGCACTTTGCGACATGACGTAGCGTCGTCGACCAGTCTGATTGGTCTGTTATGGGACTCGCTGAACTTTGAGCTGCCGAGAAGATAAGCAGTGGTCAGTTGATCTTCCAACCTAGTTTCTAGGAGTCTCTATTTTTGTTAATGAATACAGGACCGATCACTACTCTAATTTTGGAGGAGACGAGGCGTACATGAAAAGCCGATACTGGTGAAGACTTTCGTAAGTAACTATAAACTGTCAAGAGTTTAGCAGGCTGATAGCTTGCTTAGTGACGGACAGCTTTCATGACGCGCGTCCGAGGTCCACACGGACGCGCGGTCCGAGTCCTGTGGATGACGCCCCTGGCAACCTGCAATTTGCCCGCTGCCAAAGCAAGTCAGTGTGATCTTGTCAGTGCCGAGGAAGAGTAACGATGATAATCGTGTCAGCTTCTTCACGCCTGGTGATTATGGAGTTAGTGTTGGATGTGACCTGCTGTTCTTGGTTGAACACGTTGTGGCTCGCGGGTTGGTTGTGGTGGCCGTGTAGAGGACGAAACCCGTGGGGGGGCTATGGTTGTAGGAACAACCAAGATGCTCGCTGGCACCTTAATCCAGGCTGGTGTACAATACTCAGGGTAGCAAGTGGAATCATTTACAGAGAACAGGTGACAGTCTGCCAGGAGCGAGGGTGGGGTTGCCTCTCTCTGAGCCAGTGTACAGTCTTGACCCGTGGCGACCGCTGGATGAGATGCCTAGTCTCTTATATTGGGGCAAAGCTGTTATGATTTAGCTGGTGACTCATGTCAGTGATCTGTCAAAACACATCTTATTTACCAGAATAAAGTTAATATAAACAAAGAAGCATTTAATAAATCAGTCACAAGAGTCGCACGTGGTCCATCAAGCGGGTCCATTTATACAGGTTCTTGGAATTCTCTGCTAGCGTATTGTTCCACTTTGTGTCACTAGGTCTCTTAAGTCCTCTCCTGAACGTCTGGCCAAGGTAGAGACCGATGCAGTGTGACTGGAGTGTGAGCGCGCCAGTATAACAGCATCTTCAACACGAGGAAGTTAGCAGCAGCAGCAGTACCGCTGCTACACCGACGCTCTCCACCTGGTCCAGCTCTCTGGGACCACCAGGAGGACACCGTCTCACAAGACGTCGAGGCAGTAAAAGGGTCAGTTTGATTTACCACTGTCAAGAGCAACTCCAGCAACTCCAGCATTTGTCCATTCACAAATGTATATCCGATATACTAAGCCATCGGAGCAAATGACGGCCGTGGCCACACAGATGGTCGAAGCGTCACACTATACTCAGTATGAATTAAAGTATACGTCTGCAAAACCTTATAATGGATCACTCGAGTCTGGCATCAGAGAGCCGACGAATGATGTCAACTGTTGCAGCGTGCATTCTGCAGTGTTGCAACCTTTCAAACCTTTAAGGTCGTTTAACACAGCATATCAACACAGCCAGCGACAATTTCTGGTAAAGATGATCGTTTACCCACTACTCCATCCAGGAGGGTCACGAGTAGTGTGTAGAGAGTCCTGGTTACGTGGCTACCATACCCTCCCTCCTCTCTTCTCTCCTCACTCCTTTCTTCCTTCCATCTTCCCCTCCCTTCTTCCTCCATCTCCCCCTCGCTCTCTCCTTCCCACCTCCCGGCCGTGATGGCTGGGCCCCTCGACCCCTCTACAGGAGCGTGGTGTGAGGGCGTATTGTTCAGGTGGCGCCCGTGTATATGACCCTGGTAACAGTAAGTGTCGGGAGAACACTCGCCTCCTGATGCTTCACGCAGTGTAGAGCGCTGCACCACACTATCACCTCCTCTATGGCACCGTCCCCTCGCCCCCCCCCCACACACACACCAACCACCATCGCCCCTCCCCCCCCCACACACACCAACCACCATCGTCCCTCCACCCACACACACACACACACCAACCACCATCGCCCCTCCTCCACCACACACAGACACACCAACCACCATCGCCCCTCCTCCACCACACACACACACACCAACCACCATCGTCCCTCCACCCACACACACACACACCAACCACCATCGCCCCTCCACCCACACACACCAACCACCATCGCCCCTCCACCCACACACCACACCCAACTACCATCGCCCCTCCTCCACCACACACAACCAACTACCATCGCCCCTCCACCCACACACACAACTACCCGTCGCCCTCCACCCACACACACCAACTACCATCGCCCCTCCACCCACACACACCAACCACCATCGCCCCTCCACCCACACGACACCAACTACCATCGGCCCCTCCTCTACCCCACACACCAACCACCATCGCCCTCCTCCCACACCACAACCAACCACCCATCGTCCCTCCACCCACACACACCAACCACCATCGCCCCTCCTCCCACCCACACACACCAACTACCCATCGCCCCTCCACCCACACACACCAACCACCATCGCCCCTCCACCCACACACACCAACCACCATCGCCCCTCCCAACCCACACACACCAACTACCATCGCCCCTCCACCCACACACACACACCAACCACCTCGCGCCCCTCCCCCACCACACACACACCAACCACCATCGCCCCTCCTCCACCACACACACCAACCACCATCGCCCCTCCTCCACCACACACACCAACCACCATCGCCCCTCCTCCACCACACACACCAACCACCATCGCCCCCTCCAACCCCCACACACCAACCACCATCGCCCCTCCTCCAACACGACACCAACCACCATCGCCCTCACCCCACCCACACCACCTACCACCATCGCCCCATCCCCCCACGACACACCACTACCATCGCCCCTCCCCCCACACACCACCCACCATCGCCCCTCCACCCACACACACAACTACCATCCGCCCTCCACCCACCAAACACCAACCACCATCGCCCCTCCACCCACACACACACCAACTACCATCGCCCTCCACCCACACACACCAACCACCATCGCCCCTCACCCCACCCACACCACGACACTCATCCCCCTCCACCCACACACACCCACCACCATCGCCCTCCCCCCACACACACCCCACCACCATCGCCCCTCACCCCACCCACACCAACCACCATCGCCCCTCACCTCACCCCCCACCAACCACCATTCGCTCCTCCACCCACACACACCAACCACCATCGCCCCCTAACCCCACCCCCACACACCAACCACCATCGCCCCTCCACCCACACACACCAACCACCATCGCCCCTACCCCAGCCACACACACACCAACCACCATCTCTCCCAAACCCCACCCACACATCACCACCAACCACCATATGCCCCTCACCCTCACCCACACCAACCACCATCGCACCTTCACCACCCACCACACACCACACCAACCACCATTGCCCCCTCACCCCACCCACAGCCAACCACCATCGCCCCTCCACCCACACACACAACTAGCATCGCCCCTCCACC
>WNGS01010272.1:0-13603 GCA_020271785.1 Procambarus virginalis | reverse complement strand
ATGCGCGGGGAAATGCGAGCCATAAACTCAAGAGGAAGTGAACAGCTTGTTAATTTGTGGCCGATGAAATCGACAATAATTACAGGAGTTGCTAGGGGAACAGGAAGGGTCGAGTGTTGGGGTAAGTCGATTTCAGGGTTTTACATAAATGTCGCTTTATCGAACACCCAATTCGACTGGGTTCATTCGTAGATTACCCGGCCAGTTACGGGGCAAAGGTCACATATTCAACCCCGAGGGGAAGCCAATATTTGCTTATGCAGTGCATCGCCGTGCACAAATGTTTGGCCCGCGGGCTCCTTTATAACAACATAAAAAAACAGGCTAATCAGGGCGTTGGTGTCGCCGAAAGTAAGATGGGTAGTAAGACATAGGCACGCGGTATCTTTTGACGACATCGCCAAAGTCGAAGATTTAAACAGGTCTTCAATATTTATTTATGTTCTGGCAAAAGGAGATAATGGTCGTCATTACATTAGTTTGGCTAGAAAAGGCCGTGGGAATTTTAAGGATGTTATATCTTTACTTATGCTGGAAGGCAGACATTTGGTCCTCATCAAGAACTTTACCAAATATGTGCGTAATATGAGGTCTCATTCGGAAAACATCCCGGCTGATAATACCTTTTGTCATAGCTGCTTAATCGCCCTCCCACCCCATCAAATGCTTGCGCATGAAACAACTTGCGAGGTCAAACAAACGTTGCATTTCCCTCCCCCAGAAAAAAAAAGAATTCAAACATTTCGGGCGAGCGTACGGACCAAGCCACACGTGCTATTACGATTTCGATGTGCCGTGCAAAAGGATAGACCACACGGCATAATCGAAGCACGTCACAGGGCCATCGCATATGCGTACATAATCATAGACCGTCGCTAATATCGTCGAAAAAGATTTCTACCTCGGACCCAATTCTGCTACCCATTTTGTTAATAAACTATCCTCCTCGTGGGACAGAATAACGCGAGAACAGCATATTACCGTCTCCACATGTCGTACGATCAAAAGGAAATTTACGAGAGTCAGACCGCGTGCGAGATATGCGACGAACCTTTCGGGCCCAAAATCGTCAAAAATAGACACCACGATCATTCACTGAGTGAACATAATTACTTAGCCGCCCTATGCTCTCGCTGCAATCTCCAGTGCAAAGATGGCTACAGATACTTGCATGCGTTTTCACATAATGCGGCGTATGATTAGGGGTTTTGTTAAACGAGTTAGGAAACGTACCCAAACGCAACGTAGATATTATGTCCAAAGACGGGTATAAATTTATGAAAGTTGACATTGACTTTCTTAGATTTATGGACAGCCTAGCCTTGCTCAATGGGTCATTGGCCAAATTAGCCAAGGAACACATCGACAGCGGCAAACCTACGACGTTCACTCTTGCCATGTTAGATAAGGTCCCTGCCGAGGCCCATAATTTATTGTTAACTGGCAAACAGTCCTTTTGTTATGATTACGTGTCAAATTTTGATGTGTTAAAAGAACCTCAGCTTCCCCCCAGAAATGCATTTTTCAATACCTTAACACAGGAAGAGCTCCCTGAAAAAGAATACAAACAAGCGTTAGAGGTATTTAAATTGGCCAAGTGCCGCAATATTGGCGAATATCTCGTCTTGTATTTAAAAGTTGATACTGGCATTTTGGCTGACATTTTCACTGTGTGGCGACGCACTATGTTAGATCTTTATAGATTAGATATTGCATATTACCTCTCTTTATCTAGTTTCGCATGGGACGCCTTCCTGTTCAAAAGTAAGGTGGTGCTAGATCCAATATCAGACCCTATAATGTATGACCTCATTCGCAGGAATTTGAGAGGAGGCTTCACCTCAGTTGTAAAGCAATTGTCTACCGCCGAGAACCATTACACCGGGGCGGGGTCTGGCGAGGATGGAACCCACATCCTGTACCTAGACTTCAATTCGCTCTATGCAACGTGCATGAGTGAAAAGCTCCCCACCGGCGGTTTCCGTTGCCTAACTGACGCCGAACGCGATGAAATGCTATTGCGGGGTTTGAGAAATATTGACTGCAATCAAGAGCGTGGTTATTGGATTTTGTGCGACACTAAACAAGTTTCCCCCGACGTTGCTAGATACACTGACGACCTGCCATTAATTTTAGCACACGCCGACATCGTGACGGAACATCTGTCAGAATACAGCAAGTCGATTCTAGTTGCGGAAAATCGCAAGCTACCGCGCAATAATCGAAAACTCATTGCCACCCACGAAGCACAGCGGGATTATTTAATTAGTCTGGATTTGCTCCAGCTTTTAATGCGACTAGGGGTGGAAGTCTCGCGCGTGCACACTATCTTTGAATTTGAGCAGAGGGCACACCTCAAGTCCTTCGTAGTAGATAGCAATATTCGCGAGCGCACAAACTCGACCTGTGCAATCAAGTCTAAGGCATTTAAACTTGTAAATAACGCAATATATGGCAAATCCTTAACAAATTTGGAGCGTTATGCCAATAAATACTATTTAACCACAACTCGCAAACAGTTCCTCAAACACGCGCGCGACCCGTTTTTCAAACGAGCGACTTTGCTGAGTGAGGACCGTGTCCTATGCACGACCCGCAAAGATTCGCTCACTATTGACACGCCCACATATCTAGGCTTTCAAATTCTTCAAATAGCTAAAAGGCGGCTATATTCCTTTTGGTACGACACGGTCAAAGCGAAATATGGTGACAAGGCAAAACTGCTCTACACCGACACTGACTCGTACATTATTCAGCTTACTTGCAGAGATGCTTTTGAAGAGCTTAATAAGGCCCCGCTCATACGCCACATTGATTTTAGCAATTTCCCCGAAGATCATTCTCTATATTCAATCGCACGAAAAGGCAAACTGGGTCTTTTAAAGTCCGAAGTAGGGTCTAAAATTATAACCCAGCTCATTGCCCTTAAGCCCAAAATGTACTCGCTAGTGACGCTAGATAAACAACACATTTGTAGGTGCAAGGGGATCACACGACGTCAGCAAGCTGGGCTAGATCACTCATCTTTCATAGAAGCCCTTGAAACAAACACATGTCGGAGGTTTGTGACTAGGTCTATTAGAAATATTGGCGGGCAAATGTGCACATGCATTACTGTCAAAAGAGGCTTATCCGCTTTTGATGATAAGCGATACGTAATAAGCCCCACCGTTTCACTCGCTTATGGTCACCCTGATATTCCACACAATCCAGAGGATGAGGAGGCGGTTAATAGTGACTTGGAGATGGATGTTGACGCAGAGGAAAATGTGGAACAAAATATATGCCATGCAGGACGGCATCATTACCCAATTTTCAATATGTGGGGCAAGAGAGATTCGTTGGCCCAAAGCCTATTCCCAAACTTGCGGTGAAATATATATATATATATATATAGTATATATATATATATATATATATACTCGCTCCTCTGCATTAAAAACTGTTTGCATTGTCACATTAGTGTGTGTGTGTGTGTGTGTGTGTGTGATATTATTATTATTATTATTATTATTATTATTATTATTTAGCAAACCTATAGATTTAAGCTTGTAAATATGTATATATTATGTTCTTTTTTTTCAATAAACAAATAATGTATTTTTAGTGTTTTCTTTGCCGCGCCTAAGCTTGCATATATCATGTTTATGTTTTATAAAGAAAGGAATACATGTTTTTTTGTATTCCCCCCCCCCCTGATCTTTTTTTCCATATATATATATAATAAACATTCCACAGTGTGCATATTAAACAGTAAAGACTCAGCCCCAAACATGGAAAGACCTGACGAGATAATATCTCAGGCCCATCTTAACATCTTCAGGGAACCATGTCGGATGATAATAGCGGGTTATTCAAATGCGGGGAAATCATTTTATGCAACAAACTCGTGCACAAGTACCATGAAACATTCGCTCGAATAATTATATGTGGTGGGGGATATTCTGAGTTGATGAACAATCCACAAATTAATAGAAAAATTATTGCTCATTCGAGCATTATTGATCCTTTGGAGGAGCAAATGGATAATTCCCCAATGCTGATAATAATCGACGATCTCTTTACCGAAAGCGCAAATTCAAAAATTGTTTCTGATATTTTCACCAGGGGGCGTCATCATAACATCTCTGCCATATTGATCACGCAAAATATATTTTTCCTGGAAAATATTCTAGAAATATAAGCTTAAATGCCTCGCATTTCTTATTAGTTAAATCAAGAGATCTTTCTCAAATTGAGACTTTGGGACGTCAAATATTTGGGAAACAGGATTCAAAGAAATTTCTAGAAATATATAAAAAGGTCATAGCTAAACCCTATGGTTATTTATTTGTAGATCTGGGGTCAAGCACACCCGCCAGCATAACTTTGCGCGGGAATATTGTTGAAGAGAAACCATTTGAAATAGTTTATCAATGGTGAGCAAGAAACGGCAAATACTCGATCGAGTTTATAATGATCCCACTTCCACTGGGGGATTTGGAGGCGTGCAGAGATTATATAAAGCGGCCAAATTACTTAATTCTGACATAACACTGAACGATGTGAAAGATTACTTAAAATCCTCAGATGCATATACGCTGCATTATTTACAACCTAGAAAATTCGCGCGTCGACGAGTTTTGAGTCCTAAACCGCGGGTTTATGTGTCTATTGATCTAGCAGAAATGGGGAAGTTGGCAAGGACGAATAATGGCATCAAATATCTGCTTGTTTGTGTGGACATATACTCCAGGTTCGCCCAAGTAGTACCGCTAACTAGTAAAGACGCGAACATCGTGTGTAAGGCGCTAAAATCTATACTAGAGACGCCTCACTCGCGCGGGGTGCGGAAAATTAATTCAGATCATGGGGGCGAATTTTACAACGCGCATGTGAAAAGGATGTTGGCGTCTAAGAATATTGTGCTGTATAGTGTATTTTCTCAGGAAACAAAAGCGTCCATAGCCGAAAGATTCATACGTACTTTGAAAACTAAGCTTTACAAGTATATGACAGCACACAACACATTGAAATATATAGGGGCACTGCCAGCCGTGTTGTAAAAACATATAATGTCTCGCCTCACAGAGGGTTGGGGGGCAGAACCCCCAGAGAGGTACATGCTTTAACAAAACCAAGAGAGATTGTCAATCTATTTAACTTCATGTATAAAAAACCCAGGCAAAACATCGCAGCGCATCATTCCACAGCTGAAGGTTGGCGAAACGGTGCGCATACTTTATCTGATCGTGTTTCTAAATTTAAAAAGGTTTCAAACAGCAGAATACGCGAGAAATCTTCACAATCGCGCGAGTGGACAATAGCCAGAGGGTCCCTTTATACTATTTGAAAGATTTGAACGGGGGCAATATTGACGGCGGGTTTTATAGACAAGAACTAACCCTCACCCATTTGCCCGCAACCTTCAACATTGAAAAGGTTCTGAGGAAGAGAGAAGTCGACGGTCAGTTGCAATATAAAGTCAGATACGAGGGTTACGATCAATCATTCGACCAATGGGTCGATGCCGATGACGTACTGAAACTATGAAGGAGCCTTTAGTTCAGAAATACTGGGATCTGATACGACTATTAGCCGGTCTTAAGTACTCTAGCAGAAAGAAATTAATTGAAAAATTCAAAAAGCCACACATAAATTGCCTATCAGAAATATTTAAAAATCTTTAAGAAATAAATTGCCCGTGTCTAGCAAGGTTTTAAAAAAACTGAAAAAAATAGTTCATTAATTCGTGTGGTGGCTTGCAAAAAACCTTCCGCGGAAATAAAAAAAAAAATATTAACTAGCAAACGGGGTGGTAATATCCTATCTATTCTCCTTCCCATTGCCGTTAATCTGTTGTCACGTTTATTTACAAAATGAGAGAGTATTATTTAGTCCCGAGGAAAATAATGGACGAGCGAGTGCCGTCCCCTTTGCCGACAGTGCCAGAGATGCCGACGCCCCAGCAACAGACGACTGAGCACGCCCAGCCCGAAAGATCTAATCCTACTGTAACACATCTGATAAATCTGAGATTAAAAGCAATACATCACGAATATGCAGGGGCACTTTTAAAATATTTCGACGAGAGCGGGCTCGTCAAATGGGACGTTAATGGAAATATAATGAGTCCTGTGGCCGGTTTGCATATAATTAATGATATTATATATGGGATGACAGTCCACAATGCATTATTTGCCCCTACTAAACTACCTCTAGCAAAATTATTTTTTAATGTGGCTTCAATCCCGAAGGACCTATTTAGAAACGCCGCGGCTCGCAGACAGGTCAACGATGAGGGGATTAACAGGAGACGGGGCATGCCTTGACCCGACCTCGGACCTCCCCCCTAAGCGGGTCAAGGTGGGCGGTCGTGGGGGCCGGGTCGCGCCCTCATGGTTGGCTTATTAAAAACAAAATTACGGTGATTTGAGCGTTTATTCAGTGCCCGCCCGTGACCTGGTACTGTCGCCAGAATGGATACGCACATCATATACGCCACCAACGTCGCCAATGCAGATCTGTATCCTGATAACATTCCCAGTGCTTTTTCAAATCGCTTGTATAAGGAATTAAATTTGAATCCCAAGCGCGCTTATGAAATGTGTTTACAGAAATTATTGCTTCCCACATCTCATTACGTGATTATGAAAGACGATCTGGAGAGTTATGTAAGGGTTGGTTTAATATGCACCAATGTAGAAATGACGGGCTTTAAACACACCCATTCGAAGTTTTTACTGAAAAACAACATTTTGGCAGGAAGCATAAAGGAAATTAATAATGCAATTAACAATGAAATAGCCAATATATTGTCAAACAAGGAATTGAGCTTTATAGATAAAGCTTATAAAAAGCTGCATCCGAAATACGGGACGACGTATATAAAATACGATTCGAGCTATAATCGCAATAAATTTAATGCCATATACAGCGACGCCATAATGCCGCAGTTCCAAAGACCGGGTGAAGAGGTATATAATATGGTTTGCCAAATTTCGCTATCGTTCGGGCGTGCAATTGGGAAGGTAATAGGCGCCGAGACTGGCGAGGATTATGTCATATATTTAATCAGGGGCATGAAATATGAGATCGGCAAGGACACTGATTTATGTGTCTACCCACCACAGCCGAGAGGAATGATGGATAATTTGTGTATTTATTGTGACAAAATTATGCCTACGAGTTATGGTGATCAGTTGGTCAATATACTTGACGTTGTCTCTTTAAATGGGAGCGGCGGTGGCAATAAGAAGTTATATAAACCTCTGAACACTTCAATTGTTGACAGTGTGAGCATTACAATGACCGATCAAGAAGGCAATCCTGTTTATTTCGATGCGCGAGGCTGCACGATTGCAGTTTTGCATATAAGGCCGGCTTTAGGAGTTATATAATTGAGCGTTGAAGCCTACAATCTTCATTGTCTCGCATCTAGTTGCAACATGCGCGTTGATTTTACCCCGCCGTCAGTGGAGGAGTTATTAATACTCCTAACCCCATTTCTGGGAGAGGGGGCGGTTTAGGGGACATCCGCATTTTTAACAGTACTAGGCGTCATGTGCGAGGGGGTGGGATTTTTAGTTTCATAACTGGACTGGCGAAGCGAGCGGCGCCTTTCTTGATGAGAACCTTGGCCCCGCCGCATTGAGTATGGGCCAGGATGTCATGCAGGACATAAACAGCGGCGAGCGCACATTGAAACAGTCGCTCAAACATAGAGGCCTAGAAACATTAAAACATGTTGGGAAGCAAATCGCAGGCGGGCGGGTCGTTAAGAAAAAACAAAAAAGGAATAGAAAGATTAAGACAAAAACAAAAACAAAAACAAAAACAAGAAATTTGTTCAGGAAAATCGACGGAGGGAAATATAATGACGTGTTTGCTTAAAGATTGAATCACTCTCGAAACAACTATTGGCAAGATAGCATGGCGGGGCTACAAGTACCACTGGGGAATTATGCCGCTGCGATAACTGACGCCTTCCTAAGCCGTTCTCTGCTAGGATGGTAGAGGCTACTATAGCCTCGCGTCAAACTATTGATGTTTTGCCAGTAAATACTGGGGGCAATAATTTAGAGATACGTATCTTGAATTTAACATTAAAGGCGTGAATGGCCACTTTCTAGATATGTCGTCATTGGCTTTGGAACTATCGCTAGCAGTAACGGGCGAGGATGGAGCTAGTGCGATAGGGATACAGAAAACGTAACAATTAGTAATGGTCTATCACAGACTTTATTCAAATCTATAGTAGTGTATTTCAATGAGACTGTAGTCGAAACTAACTCTCTATTCTCATACTGGAGTTATATAAAGCTGCTGACTACTATTTCGGGGTGCGAAGCTGAGAGATATCGGAAACTGGCGCATTTCTTTAAAGGTAATGACCCAAGCAGATTTTCCGACGAATATTTTGCTGCAATGACTGATGAAAGGGAGCAGCAAATGACTGAGATGAAAACTATGGGCGTGCATACATGCTTTAAATTATTGGCGGATGTTACTACAATTAGCGAATACGTTCTTGATAATGTGGATGTGCGCATTCGCCTCGAACTGAACCCGGATAAATGGATTATTCATAGCGAAAAGGATAATGCAACTTTAAATACCATATTAAGATGGCGAGGTTGTGGATAGATCGCATAATGCCATACCCGGCCGGCTTAACGGCCATTAATAAGGCATTGATACAAAATAACAGCCCGATAACATATACATTTAACAAAACCCTATTAAAGACTTATATACTGGGCACGGGACAGCGGACAATTACAATGGATCAGCCCTGGGGAAGTGTAGTTCCTGAGCGTTTATACATGATTATTGTAGATATGGAGGCAATGTCAGGAGGCTATGCCCAGAACCCGTTATATTTTGAGAATTGTCAGCTCACGAGTGTATTTATAACTCTGAATAGCACTACTTTATTTAATATTGCTTGTGCTTTCCACACAACTGCGCAAAATTATATTATACGACGCTACAAGCTTTAGGTTTCGATAATGCCCACACGCTATCCTATGAAGCATTTGTTAACGGTGGTACTATACTGGCTTTCAATTTACAGCCCGAAACTATTAAGGACGCAATGCCCCTGGAAGTGTCTGGTAATCTGAGAATTAGTCTAGAATTTAAAATACCTGTGGTGGGAAATAAAGTTATTTTGCTTTATGGCGGCACCACTGGCATCCTGAAAATTAATGCGGAACGCCGAATAGTCTGTGATACGAGAGCGTAAAGCTATGAATTGTCTTGAAATTAACGAAGCACTGAACGGGGTGTTGGGTCGGGAGGTGCAATATCTGGGATGTTATCTCGCCAATGATGCAAGAAAAATTTTGAAAAAGATCTATGACCATCCTGTGGTATTTATAATTAATACACTAGACGCTTCATCTGCAGATACAATGGGTCATTGGGTTACATTTTGCATAGCCAAAGCAATGACTAAGACAGAAATTGTCATTCTGGATAGTTTTGGAAACCCGAGAATTGAAACGTATTCGAAATATTTTAAAGTTATATTGAACAGCTTTGAAAAATATGATTTGCACATATTCAATGACAGAATACAGCAGTTGGAAACTTATTTTTGCGGGAACTATGCGCTTTACTTCACCTACTATTTATCCCATCTAGGGGCGGGAAAAGCGCTTCGGAAATTTGCGCAGGATTTTAAATATGAACAATACAGCAAAAATGACGCTTTGGTTGTGAAATTTACGTATGATAACCTGAATATGCCGCTCTGTCAAACAACATTTTGCCTGGGAGATGATTCCCAGGGGACGTGCAATAACCTGTGCGAGCAGGTGACCTAGCTTTGCCTGAGGGGGGGGGGGGGGATAGGTAGAGGTTTTAGGGGCATATATATGAGCCCCAGTCCCAAGGCCCATTGAGTTAACTTGCCCACCGACGGACGCCCTGGGTCCTGGTCGTCATTAGAAGCCTACAAGCGAAGTTTTTGAAAATGGAATACCCGTGGTGAGTTTTTTTTTTTTTTTTTTATTATTATTATTGTTTTTTTTTTTAACATAACTAATATAGGTGAGAGTGTGTGTGTGTGTGTGTGTGTGTGTGTGTGTGTGTGTGTATGTGTGTGTGTGTGTGTGTGTGTGTGTGTGTGTTGTGTGTGTGTGTTTATGTTTCTTGCTGGTGAATATAAAATTTTGATTAATGATTTTTTTATTTGCAGAATTGTTGAACGGCTGCTCAAAAATTGAGGTTACTGGCGGGATCAATTTCAACTTTGGGACTGCTCTCATCCTACCCGCTGGGATAAACCCCATGATGTAGCGGATATATTGAAGAGC
This sequence comes from Procambarus virginalis, assembly GCA_020271785.1. Classification (NCBI taxonomy): domain Eukaryota; kingdom Metazoa; phylum Arthropoda; class Malacostraca; order Decapoda; family Cambaridae; genus Procambarus; species Procambarus virginalis. Next base: position 3,302 of record WNGS01010272.1, on the reverse strand, counting down.
AGTGGTGTTGCCAATGTTCAGCCAATGGACCGAGCCCCCAAAACTTCATCAACTGAGCCTGAGACTACGAAGATGCCAGGGGAATTGCCAGATGTCGTCGTGACCACTATGCACCCAAGCCGACTGCGCCTATGCCCCGACCTGAGCCTGCCCTACCGCCCGCCTGTTGTTGGCTCTATGGATTCGCCGGCGGTAGCAATGACTGCTGTGCAGACCCCAGCGGGATCAGGGCCATTCCCAACAACGGCAAGAACACAGCAACAACTACAAACGAGGCCAAAACAAAAAGAAGGCGGCGAAGAGTGGAGAGATGGCTCTAAAAAAGAAAGCAACAACAACAACGGTATCAACAACAACAACAGAGGCTGAGAAGGCGGCAAAGAGTGGAGAGATGGCTCTAAAAAAGAAGGCAACAACAAGAACAGATACTAAAGCAAAGAAGGCGGCGAAGAGTGTAGAGTTGGCTCTAACGAAAGCTTCGACAGCGCCTTTGATGAAGGACATTGCAAAGCCAACAAGTCGCCCTGCGGAAGAGTGTAAAATAACTTGGGAACCGCCCGCACCGGGCCCTGTCGGACTAGGCTATCTACGCGAGGCCGACGCAAGAGGAAGACCCCATATGATAAGAGGTTGAGCAACTGTGAGGCTTCCCCCGGCCATCTACCTCGGGATATGTACCTCCAACAAGACGCCCCAACCTGCTTCTGCCAACAGCCCGCCCGCGGGAGGCAGTTACCTACATTAGCGAGAGTGAGGACGAAGATGTCCGGCAGACCCCCCAGAAAATGGCGACAGTGTGTCGCGTATCCCCCATGACACCTAAGACACGAGAGCTGAACGCGGAGGACATATTGTCTTCGCAGACCTTAAACGCCGCGGTGGAACTCTTTAATGAAAATCAATCGTTGGCCATGGAACAGTTGGGCCTGGCTACGATTGACATGTTTACAACACAGTTCGAGCCGGTGGAGGGATTTGATGATGAGGTCTCGGACATCTTTGAGTGTGGACAGAGAAAATTCTATGAGCCTGACTATGTAGAGCCAACTCCAACCACGGGCTTGGATACGCCGACCGTGCACGAAGCTGCTTTATTACCCTCGAGCGTCATACGCAAGCTTAATTAAATTGTGTGTATTGTAGTTATGTGTATTGTAATGTATTGTAGCGTCATACGCAAGCTTAATTAAATTGTGTGTATTGTAGTTATGTGTATTGTAATGTATTGTAATGTTATGTATTGTTTGTAGTTTTTTTTGTTAAATAAAATAAAAAAAACTAATGATGAAAATAATGTTTTTAATTTACCGGTGGGGGAAATCTATAATACTGAAATAAAATGAATCCCGTCAATTATCTTAGTCACCTCTCGACGAAAATGGGGATGGCCCGCCTGTGAAGATGTTTTCTATGAAACAGAATCTAGAGAAAATGGAACATATATCTGCGGTAACTGGTGCAAATATAACTCGAGTTGATCTGTGGAATGTGTGGGTATGGGACACACACATGCATTAAAAGCAATTTGCGACCCCGCGACCGCCTCTATTGAGCATTAAAACAAACCTCGGGCGAGGCCCGGAAAAAAAAGCTTAACATTAGTGAAGTTGTATATTGTAATGCCGTATATATTATCGCAGTTATGTGTATTGTAATTATGCCTTTCACCAGTGTATTGTTTGGTTTGAATCTATTGAACATTCTTTTTCTGTACCTCTCATAAGTAGGGGCCCCCTTCTTGATGCCCAATTCTCGCAATAAATGTACGAGACAAATTGCATACTAAAACAGGTTAGGATAGGGCACAAGTTTGTCCAGGTGCACCCTGGGTGGGATGTGTGGACCCCTAGGGGGAACAGACCACTAACCCACCCGGCCAGCCAGCCAGGTGCGCGCTGACTGTGCCCTAACCAAACCATCCCGCCACCCCCAAAAATTGGTGTTGCTCACATCGGCCCCTGGGAGTCAAGTCGGCGTGGAACTGTGGAAGTGCCAAACCGTTTCTGAAAATCAATTCTCCATCTGTCTCCTTTCTCACTACTTACGGAGGAACACAGCCCGGGGGACGGCAGGAACACAGCCCCGGGGACGGCAGGAACACACCCTGGGGGACGGCAGGAACACACCCGGGGGACGGGAGGAACACACCCCGGGGAACGGCAGGAACACACCCCGGGGGACGGCAGGAACACAGCCCCGGGGGACGGCAGGAACACACCCGGGGGACGGGAGGAACACACCCCGGGGACGGCAGGAACACACCCCGGGGGACGGCAGGAACACAGCCCCGGGGGGCGGCAGGAACACACCCCGGGGGACGGCAGGAACACACCCGGGGGACGACAGGAACACACCCCGGGGGACGGCAGGAACACAGCCCCGGGGGACGGCAGGAACACAGCCCCGGGGGACGGGAGGAACACACCCCGGGGGACGGCAGGAACACAGCCCGGGGGAATGCAGGAACACACCCGGGGGACGACAGGAACACACCCCGGGGACGGGAGGAACACAGCCCCGGGGACGGCAGGAACACACCCCGGGGGACGGCAGGAACACAGCCCCGGGGGACGGCAGGAACACAGCCCGGGGGACGGCAGGAACACACCCCGGGGGACGACAGGAACACACCCGGGGGACGGGAGGAACACAGCCCGGGGGACGGCAGGAACACACCCGGGGGACGGCAGGAACACACCCCGGGGACGGCAGGAACACAGCCCGGGGGACGGCAGGAACACAGCCCGGGGACGACAGGAACACAGCTCCGGGGACGGCAGGAACACACCCCGGGGGACGACAGGAACACAGCCCCGGGGACGGCAGGAACACACCCGGGGGACGACAGGAACACAGCCCGGGGGACGACAGGAACACAGCCCCGGGGGACGGCAGGAACACACCCCGGGGGACGGGAGGAACACACCCCGGGGGACGGCAGGAACACACCCCGGGGGACGGCAGGAACACACCCGGGGGACGACAGGAACACACCCCGGGGGACGGCAGGAACACAGCCCCGGGGGACGGCAGGAACACACCCCGGGGACGGCAGGGACACACCCGGGGGACGGCAGGAACACAGCCCCGGGACGGCAGGAACACAGCCCGGGGGACGGCAGGGACACACCCTGGGGGACGGCAGGAACACACCCCGGGGGACGGGAGGAACACACCCCCGGGGGACGGCAGGAACACACCCGGGGGACGGGAGGAACACACCCCCGGGGGACGGCAGGAACACACCCCGGGGGACGCAGGGACACACCCTGGGGGACGGCAGGAACACACCCCGGGGGACG
>WNGS01010271.1:14065-37449 GCA_020271785.1 Procambarus virginalis | reverse complement strand
TGTGCCACCACTAGTGACATCTATAGTGCCCTGAGCCACCACTAGTGACATCTATAGTGCCTTGAGCCACCACTAGTGACATCTATAGAGCCTTGAGCCACCACTAGTGACATCTATAGAGGGCCACCACTAGTGACATCTATAGCCTTGCCACCACTAGTGACATCTATAGTGCCTTGAGCCACCACTAGTGACATCTATAGTGCCTTGAGCCACCACTAGTGACATCTATAGTGCCTTGAGCCACCACTAGTGACATCTATAGTGCCTTGTGCCACCACTAGTGACATCTATAGACCTTGAGCCACCACTAGTGACATCTATAGTGCCTTGTGCCACCACTAGTGACATCTATAGAGCCTTGTGCCACCACTAGTGACATCTATAGTGCCTTGTGCCACCACTAGTGACATCTATAGTGCCCTGAGCCACCACTAGTGACATCTATAGTGCTTGAGCCACCACTAGTGACATCTATAGTGCCTTGTGCCACCACTAGTGACATCTATAGAGCCTTGGCCACCACTAGTGACATCTATAGGCCTTGTGCCACCACTAGTGACATCTATAGTGCCTTGAGCCACCACTAGTGACATCTATAGTGCCTTGTGCCACCACTAGTGACATCTATAGTGCCTGTGCCACCACTAGTGACATCTATAGAGCCTGAGCCACCACTAGTGACATATAGAGCCTTGAGCCACCACTAGTGACATCTATAGTGCCTTGAGCCACCACTAGTGACATCTATAGTGCCTTGAGCCACCACTAGTGACATCTATAGTGCCTTGTGCCACCACTAGTGACATCTATAGTGCCCCACTAGTGACATCTATAGTGCCTTGAGCCACCACTAGTGACATCTATAGTGCCTTGAGCCAACTAGTGACATCTATAGTGCCTTGAGCCACCACTAGTGACATCTATAGTGCCTGTGCCACCACTAGTGACATCTATAGTGCCACCACTAGTGACATCTATAGAGCCTTGAGCCACCACTAGTGACATCTATAGTGCCTTAGCCACCACTAGTGACATCTATAGTGCCTGAGCCACCACTAGTGACATCTATAGTGCCACCACTAGTGACATCTTAGCCTTGTGCCACCACTAGTGACATCTATAGTGCCTTGAGCCACACTAGTGACATATATAGTGCCACCACTAGTGACATCTATAGAGCCTTGTGCCACCACTAGTGACATCTATAGTGCCTTGTGCCACCACTAGTGACATCTATAGAGCCTTGAGCCACCACTAGTGACATCTATAGAGCCTTGTGCCACCACTAGTGACATCTATAGTGCCTTGAGCCACCACTAGTGACATCTATAGAGCCTTGTGCCACCACTAGTGACATCTATAGTGCCTTGTGCCACCACTAGTGACATCTATAGAGCTTGTGCCACCACTAGTGACATCTATAGTGCCTGAGCCACCACTAGTGACATCTATAGTGCCACCACTAGTGACATCTATAGAGCCTTGAGCCACCACTAGTGACATCTATAGTGCCTTGAGCCACCACTAGTGACATCTATAGTGCCTTGAGCCACCACTAGTGACATCTATAGAGCCTTGTGCCACCACTAGTGACATCTATAGAGCCTTGAGCCACCACTAGTGACATCTATAGACCTTGAGCCACCACTAGTGACATCTATAGAGCCTTGTGCCACCACTAGTGACATCTATAGAGCCTTGTGCCACCACTAGTGACATCTATAGAGCCTTGAGCCACCACTAGTGACATCTATAGAGCCTTGTGCCACCACTAGTGACATCTATAGAGCCTTGAGCCACCACTAGTGACATCTATAGAGCCTTGAGCCACCACTAGTGACATCTATAGTGCCTTGAGCCCACTAGTGACATCTATAGAGCCTTGTGCCACCACTAGTGACATCTATAGAGCCTTGAGCCACCACTAGTGACATCTATAGAGCCACCACTAGTGACATCTATAGAGCCACCACTAGTGACATCTATAGTGCCTTGTGCCACCACTAGTGACATCTATAGTGCCTTGGCACCACTAGTGACATCTATAGAGCCTTGAGCCCCACTAGTGACATCTATAGTGCCTTGAGCCACCACTAGTGACATCTATAGAGCTTTGTGCCACCACTAGTGACATCTATAGTGCCTTGTGCCACCACTAGTGACATCTATAGTGCCCTGAGCCACCACTAGTGACATCTATAGTGCCTTGTGCCACCACTAGTGACATCTATAGAGCCTTGAGCCACCACTAGTGACATCTATAGTGCCTTGAGCCACCACTAGTGACATCTATAGTGCCCTGAGCCACCACTAGTGACATCTATAGTGCCTTGTGCCACCACTAGTGACATCTATAGAGCCTGAGCCACCACTAGTGACATCTATAGTGCCTTGAGCCACCACTAGTGACATCTATAGAGCCTTGTGCCACCACTAGTGACATCTATAGAGCCACCACTAGTGACATCTATAGTGCCTGAGCCACCACTAGTGACATCTATAGAGCCTGTGCCACCACTAGTGACATCTATAGGCCTTGAGCCACCACTAGTGACATCTATAGAGCCCTGAGCCACCACTAGTGACATCTATAGAGCTTGAGCCACCACTAGTGACATCTATAGAGCCTTGTGCCACCACTAGTGACATCTATAGAGCCTTAGCCACCACTAGTGACATCTATAGTGCCCTGAGCCACCACTAGTGACATCTATAGTGCCTTGTGCCACCACTAGTGACATCTATAGAGCCTTGTGCCACCACTAGTGACATCTATAGAGCCTTGTGCCACCACTAGTGACATCTATAGAGCCTGAGCCACCACTAGTGACATCTATAGAGCCTTGAGCCACCACTAGTGACATCTATAGTGCCTTGAGCACCACTAGTGACATCTATAGTGCCTTGAGCCACCACTAGTGACATCTATAGTGCCTTGTGCCACCACTAGTGACATCTATAGTGCCACCACTAGTGACATCTATAGAGCCTTGAGCCACCACTAGTGACATCTATAGAGCCTTGAGCCACCACTAGTGACATCTATAGTGCCTTGAGCCACCACTAGTGACATCTATAGTGCCTTGTGCCACCACTAGTGACATCTATAGCCTTGAGCCACCACTAGTGACATCTATAGTGCCTTGAGCCACCACTAGTGACATCTATAGAGCCTTGAGCCACATAGTGACATCTATAGTGCCACCACTAGTGACATCTATAGTGCCACCACTAGTGACATCTATAGAGCCTTGTGCCACCACTAGTGACATCTATAGAGCCTTGAGCCACCACTAGTGACATCTATAGAGCCTGAGCCACCACTAGTGACATCTATAGAGCCTTGTGCCACCACTAGTGACATCTATAGAGCTTGAGCCACCACTAGTGACATCTATAGTGCCTTGTGCCACCACTAGTGACATCTATAGTGCCTTGAGCCACACTAGTGACATCTATAGAGCCTTGAGCCACCACTAGTGACATCTATAGAGCCTTGACCACCACTAGTGACATCTATAGAGCCTTGAGCCACCATAGTGACATCTATAGGCCTTGAGCCACCACTAGTGACATCTATAGAGCCTTGTGCCACCACTAGTGACATCTATAGAGCCTTGAGCCACCACTAGTGACATCTATAGTGCCTGAGCCACCACTAGTGACATCTATAGAGCCTTGTGCCACCACTAGTGACATCTATAGAGCCTGAGCCACCACTAGTGACATCTATAGAGCCTTGTGCCACCACTAGTGACATCTATAGAGCCTTGTGCCACCACTAGTGACATCTATAGTGCTTGTGCCACCACTAGTGACATCTATAGTGCCTTGTGCCACCACTAGTGACATCTATAGAGCCTTGTGCCACCACTAGTGACATCTATAGAGCCTTGAGCCACCACTAGTGACATCTATAGTGCCTTGAGCCACCACTAGTGACATCTATAGAGCCTTGTGCCACCACTAGTGACATCTATAGAGCCTTGAGCCACCACTAGTGACATCTATAGTGCCTTGAGCCACCACTAGTGACATCTATAGTGCCTTGAGCCACCACTAGTGACATCTATAGAGCCTGAGCCACCACTAGTGACATCTATAGTGCCCTGAGCCACCACTAGTGACATCTATAGAGCCTGAGCCACCACTAGTGACATCTATAGAGCCTTGGCCACCACTAGTGACATCTATAGTGCCCTGAGCCACCACTAGTGACATCTATAGTGCCTTGTGCCACCACTAGTGACATCTATAGTGGCCACCACTAGTGACATCTATAGTGCCTTGAGCCACCACTAGTGACATCTATAGAGCCTTGTGCCACCACTAGTGACATCTATAGTGCCTTGTGCCACCACTAGTGACATCTATAGAGCCTTGAGCCACCACTAGTGACATCTATAGAGCCTTGAGCCACCACTAGTGACATCTATAGTGCCTTGAGCCACCACTAGTGACATCTATAGCCTTGTGCCACCACTAGTGACATCTATAGTGCCTGAGCCACCACTAGTGACATCTATAGAGCCACCACTAGTGACATCTATAGAGCCACCACTAGTGACATCTATAGTGCCTTGTGCCACCACTAGTGCCTTGTGCCACCACTAGTGACATCTATAGTGCCTTGAGCCACCACTAGTGACACATCTATAGTGCCTTGAGCCACCACTAGTGACATCTATAGAGCCTTGTGCCACCACTAGTGACATCTATAGTGCCTTGTGCCACCACTAGTGACATCTATAGTGCCTTGAGCCACCACTAGTGACATCTATAGTGCCTTGTGCCACCACTAGTGACATCTAGTGCCTTGAGCCACCACTAGTGACATCTATAGTGCCTTGAGCCACCACTAGTGACATCTATAGTGCCTTGAGCCACCACTAGTGACATCTATAGTGCCTTGTGCCACCACTAGTGACATCTATAGAGCCTTGAGCCACCACTAGTGACATCTATAGTGCCTTGAGCCACCACTAGTGACATCTATAGAGCCTTGTGCCACCACTAGTGACATCTAGAGCCACCACTAGTGACATCTATAGTGCCTTGAGCCACCACTAGTGACATCTATAGAGCCTTGTGCCACCACTAGTGACATCTATAGCCTTGAGCCACCACTAGTGACATCTATAGAGCCTTGTGCCACCACTAGTGACATCTATAGAGCCTTGAGCCACCACTAGTGACATCTATAGTGCCTTGAGCCACCACTAGTGACATCTATAGAGCCTTGAGCCACCACTAGTGACATCTATAGTGCCTTGAGCCACCACTAGTGACATCTATAGTGCCCTGAGCCACCACTAGTGACATCTATAGTGCCTTGAGCCACCACTAGTGACATCTATAGTGCCTTGTGCCACCACTAGTGACATCTATAGTGCCTGAGCCACCACTAGTGACATCTATAGTGCCCTGAGCCACCACTAGTGACATCTATAGAGCCTTGAGCCACCACTAGTGACATCTATAGTGCCTTGTGCCACCACTAGTGACATCTATAGTGCCTTGTGCCACCACTAGTGACATCTATAGAGCCTGAGCCACCACTAGTGACATCTATAGAGCTTGACCACACTAGTGACATCTATAGTGCCCACTAGTGACCTATAGTGCCTTGAGCACCACTAGTGACATCTATAGTGCCTTGAGCCACACTAGTGACATCTAGAGCCTTGTGCCACCACTAGTGACATCTATAGGCCACCACTAGTGACATCTATAGTGCCTTGAGCCACCACTAGTGACATCTATAGTGCCTTGAGCCACCACTAGTGACATCTATAGTGCCTTGAGCCACCACTAGTGACATCTATAGAGCCTTGTGCCACCACTAGTGACATCTATAGTGCCACCACTAGTGACATCTATAGAGCCTTGAGCCACCACTAGTGACATCTATAGTGCCTTGAGCCACCACTAGTGACATCTATAGAGCCTTGTGCCACCACTAGTGACATCTATAAGTGCCACCACTAGTGACATCTATAGGTGCCACCACTAGTGACATCTATAGTGCCTTGTGCCACCACTAGTGACATCTATAGTGCCTGAGCCACCACTAGTGACATCTATAGTGCCTGTGCCACCACTAGTGACATCTATAGAGCCTTGCCACCACTAGTGACATCTATAGTGCCTTGTGCCACCACTAGTGACATATAGAGCCTTGAGCCACCACTAGTGACATCTATAGAGCCTTGTGCCACCACTAGTGACATCTATAGAGCCTTGAGCCACCACTAGTGACATCTATAGAGCCTTGTGCCACCACTAGTGACATCTATAGTGCCTGTGCCACCACTAGTGACATCTATAGAGCCTTGTGCCACCACTAGTGACATCTATAGTGCCTTGAGCCACCACTAGTGACATCTATAGTGCCACCACTAGTGACATCTATAGAGCCTTGTGCCACCACTAGTGACATCTATAGAGCCTGAGCCACCACTAGTGACATCTATAGAGCCTTGTGCCACCACTAGTGACATCTATAGCCTTGTGCCACCACTAGTGACATCTATATAGCCTGAGCCACCACTAGTGACATCTATAGAGCTTAGCCACCACTAGTGACATCTATAGTGCCTTGTGCCACCACTAGTGACATCTATAGAGCCTTGAGCCACCACTAGTGACATCTATAGAGCCTTGTGCCACCACTAGTGACATCTTAGAGCCTTGAGCCACCACTAGTGACATCTATAGAGCCTTGTGCCACCACTAGTGACATCTATAGAGCCTTGAGCCACCACTAGTGACATCTATAGAGCCTTGTGCCACCACTAGTGACATCTATAGTGCCTTGTGCCACCACTAGTGACATCTATAGTGCCTTGAGCCACCACTAGTGACATCTATAGAGCCTTGTGCCACCACTAGTGACATCTATAGAGCCTTGAGCCACCACTAGTGACATCTATAGAGCCTTGTGCCACCACTAGTGACATCTATAGAGCCTTGAGCCACCACTAGTGACATCTATAGCCACCACTAGTGACATCTATAGTGCCTTGAGCCACCACTAGTGACATCTATAGAGCCTTGTGCCACCACTAGTGACATCTATAGTGCCCTGAGCCACCACTAGTGACATCTATAGTGCCTGAGCCACCACTAGTGACATCTATAGTGCCTTGAGCCACCACTAGTGACATCTATAGAGCCTTGTGCCACCACTAGTGACATCTATAGGCCTTGAGCCACCACTAGTGACATCTATAGAGCCTTGAGCCACCACTAGTGACATCTATAGAGCCTTGTGCCACCACTAGTGACATCTATAGAGCCTTGTGCCACCACTAGTGACATCTATAGAGCCTTGAGCCACCACTAGTGACATCTATAGAGCCTTGTGCCACCACTAGTGACATCTATAGTGCCTGAGCCACCACTAGTGACATCTATAGTGCCTTGTGCCACCACTAGTGACATCTATAGTGCCACCACTAGTGACATCTATAGTGCCTTGAGCCACCACTAGTGACATCTATAGAGCCTGTGCCACCACTAGTGACATCTATAGTGCCTTGTGCCACCACTAGTGACATCTATAGAGCCTTGAGCCACCACTAGTGACATCTATAGAGCCTTGAGCCACCACTAGTGACATCTATAGTGCCTTGAGCCACCACTAGTGACATCTATAGAGCCTTGTGCCACCACTAGTGACATCTATAGTGCCTTGTGCCACCACTAGTGACATCTATAGAGCCTTGTGCCACCACTAGTGACATCTATAGTGCCTTGAGCCACCACTAGTGACATCTATAGTGCCACCACTAGTGACATCTATAGAGCCTTAGCCACCACTAGTGACATCTATAGAGCCTTGAGCCACCACTAGTGACATCTATAGTGCCTTGTGCCACCACCACTAGTGACATCTATAGAGCCTTGTGCCACCACTAGTGACATCTATAGAGCCTTGTGCCACCACTAGTGACATCTATAGTGCCTTGAGCCACCACTAGTGACATCTATAGAGCCTTGAGCCACCACTAGTGACATCTATAGAGCCTTGAGCCACCACTAGTGACATCTATAGAGCCTTGAGCCACCACTAGTGACATCTATAGAGCCTTGAGCCACCACTAGTGACATCTATAGAGCCTTGTGCCACCACTAGTGACATCTATAGAGCCTTGAGCCACCACTAGTGACATCTATAGAGCCCTGAGCCACCACTAGTGACATCTATAGAGCCTTGAGCCACCACTAGTGACATCTATAGAGCCTTGTGCCACCACTAGTGACATCTATAGAGCCTTGTGCCACCACTAGTGACATCTATAGAGCCTTGAGCCACCACTAGTGACATCTATAGTGCCTTGTGCCACCACTAGTGACATCTATAGTGCCACCACTAGTGACATCTATAGAGCCTTGTGCCACCACTAGTGACATCTATAGTGCCTTGAGCCACCACTAGTGACATCTATAGAGCCTTGTGCCACCACTAGTGACATCTATAGAGCCTTGTGCCACCACTAGTGACATCTATAGAGCCTTGAGCCACCACTAGTGACATCTATAGAGCCTTGAGCCACCACTAGTGACATCTATAGTGCCTTGAGCCACCACTAGTGACATCTATAGTGCCCTGTGCCACCACTAGTGACATCTATAGGCCTTGTGCCACCACTAGTGACATCTATAGAGCCTTGTGCCACCACTAGTGACATCTATAGTGCCTTGTGCCACCACTAGTGACATCTATAGAGCCTTGTGCCACCACTAGTGACATCTATAGAGCCTGTGCCACCACTAGTGACATCTATAGTGCCTTGAGCCACCACTAGTGACATCTATAGAGCCTTGAGCCACCACTAGTGACATCTATAGAGCCTTGAGCCACCACTAGTGACATCTATAGAGCCTTGAGCCACCACTAGTGACATCTATAGAGCCTTGAGCCACCACTAGTGACATCTATAGAGCCTTTTGCCACCACTAGTGACATCTATAGAGCCTTGAGCCACCACTAGTGACATCTATAGAGCCCTGAGCCACCACTAGTGACATCTATAGAGCCTTCAGCCACCACTAGTGACATCTATAGAGCCTTCAGCCACCACTAGTGACATCTATAGAGCCTTCAGCCACCACTAGTGACATCTATAGAGCCTTTTGCCACCACTAGTGACATCTATAGAGCCTTGAGCCACCACTAGTGACATCTATAGAGCCCTGAGCCACCACTAGTGACATCTATAGAGCCTTTTGCCACCACTAGTGACATCTATAGTGCCTTGTGCCACCACTAGTGACATCTATAGTGCCTTGTACCACCACTAGTGACATCTATAGTGCCTTGTACCACCACTAGTGACATCTATAGAGCCTTGTGCCACCACTAGTGACATCTATAGTGCCTTGTACCACCACTAGTGACATCTATAGAGCCTTGTGCCACCACTAGTGACATCTATAGAGCCTTGAGCCACCACTAGTGACATCTATAGTGCCTTGTACCACCACTAGTGACATCTATAGAGCCTTGTACCACCACTAGTGACATCTATAGTGCCTTGTGCCACCACTAGTGACATCTCCTGGGGTACAGTGTGGTGATTATCTCCTGGGGTACAGTGTAGATATTATCTCCTGGGGTACAGTGTGGTGATTATCTCCTGGGGTACAGTGTGGTGATTATCTCCTGGGGTACAGTGTAGTGATTATCTCCTGGGGTACAGTGTAGATATTATCTCCTGGGGTACAAGTGGTTCCAGAGGAGAATGGTTTGGCAGATGATGTTGGATACTTGCTCAGAGATCAGATGATGATGAGACGCTGGAGATCTAAGATATCTGGCTCTTTAGAGGACTGTGAGAGTGTTACCCAACTTGTGCTCCCCAAAGTATACCGTGAACAAGTCCTCACAGCTGCTCATGACGAGCCTTTAAGTGGTCGCCGAGGGATCAGTCCAATGTTGTTTCAGGTAACAAAGTACTCTTATTGGTCTAAACTTAAGTAAGATATTACAAAATATTGTGGAGAGTGTGTAACCTGTCAAGTGGTGAGCAAACCCAGCCAAACTGTACCTACAGCTCCCTTTCATCCAATTGAAGTTCCACCTGAACCTTTTTCCCACATCATAGTAGAATGTGTAGGCCCTTTGACACGGACCAAGTCTGGTCATATATTTGTAATAACCTTAATGTGTGCTACAACGACATTCCCTGAAGCCTATCATCCTGTACGTAATATTAGAGCTAAGACAATCATCTTGTGAAGTTTTGTACCTTGTTTTAACTGCCTCGTGTGATCCACTCTGACAATGGTACTAATTTTCCTTCAGCTCAGTTCCAACAATTTGTTCAGAGTTATAACATAAACACCAATTGTCCAGAGTCATCCCCAGAGTCTTGGAAAGATTTGTCCAGACACTGAAGCAGATGTTGCGGACTGTTGCCTCTGTTGGACTCTGGACGCTTTAAGCTCTCTACAAGAGTCTAGACTTTACAGCCAGGTGAGCACTCTGGTTTATTAACACCAGAGTGGAGACTGCTCTAGTGCTAGACGTATACAGCCAGGTGAGCACTCTGGTTTATTAACACCAGAGTGGAGACTGCTCTAGTGCTACACGTATACAGCCAGGTGAGCACTCTGGTTTATTAACACCAGAGTGGAGACTGCTCTAGTGCTACACGTATACAGCCAGGTGAGCACTCTGGTTTATTAACACCAGAGTGGAGACTGCTCTAGTGCCAGACGTTTACAGCCAGGTGAGCACTCTGGTTTATTAACACCAGAGTGGAGACTGCTCTAGTGCATCATTTGGAAGATCCATTTGAAGTCTTGTCCAGACGCTCACAGTTTACTTATAAAGTTAAAAGTTTGTCGGACCATTCCAAGACTTTACTTGGAATGTTTACTTGGAATTTGTTTTTTGCCACTTTTTTCGGACTCTATATAGGGAATAGTACAAAATTCTTCATTCTAATTGCTTAGTACGTCAACCTATGTACTATGGTACACATTGTTACAACACTACTGTCTAAACAGGTGGACGGGTTGTACATGTACTATGGTACACATTGTTACAACACTACTGTAAACAGGTGGACGGGTTGTACATGTACTATGGTACACATTGTTACAACACTACTGTCTAAACAGGTGGACGGGTTGTACATGTACTATGGTACACATTGTTACAACACTACTGTCTAAACAGGTGGACGGGTTGTACATGTACTATGGTACACATTGTTACAACACTACTGTCTAAACAGGTGGACGGTTGTACATGTACTATGGTACACATCGTTACAACACTACTGTCTAAACAGGTGGACGGGTTGTACATGTACTATGGTACACATTGTTACAACACTACCGTCTAAACAGGTGGACGGGTTGTACATGTACTATGGTACACATTGTTACAACACTACTGTCTAAACAGGTGGACGGGTTGTACATGTACTATGGTACACATTGTTACAACACTACCGTCTAAACAGGTGGACGGGTTGTACATGTACTATGGTACACATTGTTACAACACTACTGTCTAAACAGGAGGACGGGTTGTACATGTACTATGGTACACATTGTTACAACACTACCGTCTAAACAGGAGGACGGGTTGTACATGTACTATGGTACACATTGTTACAACACTACTGTCTAAACAGGGGGACGGGTTGTACATGTACTATGGTACACATTGTTACAACACTACTGTCTAAACAGGTGGACGGGTTGTACATGTACTATGGTGCACATTGTTACAACACTACTGTCTAAACAGGTGGACGGGTTGTACATGCACTATGGTACACAGTGTTACAACACTACTGTCTAAACAGGTGGACGGGTTGTACATGTACTATGGTACACATTGTTACAACACTACTGTCTAAACAGGGGGACGGGTTGTACATGTACTATGGTACACAGTGTTACAACACTACTGTCTAAACAGGTGGACGGGTTGTACATGTACTATGGTACACATTGTTACAACACTACTGTCTAAACAGGTGGACGGGTTGTACATGTACTATGGTACACATTGTTACAACACTACTGTCTAAACAGGGGGACGGGTTGTACATGTACTATGGTACACATTGTTACAACACTACTGTCTAAACAGGAGGACGGGTTGTACATGTACTATGGTACACATTGTTACAACACTACTGTCTAAACAGGGGGACGGGTTGTACATGTACTATGGTACACATTGTTACAACACTACCGTCTAAACAGGCGGACGGGTTGTACATGTACTATGGTACACATTGTTACAACACTACCGTCTAAACAGGCGGACGGGTTGTACAAACTTACAAGTTGTAAATTCTTGCACTAAACTTTGTCAATAATTTTCTTGAAGTTATCTCTCTACAGTGAAGACTTTAGTGAAGAGATTCTCAATGGCAGCAAATTACGTATTTTACTAAATTATGTAATATTATAGCAATAGTAAGGTAATTATGGTAATATTATAGCAATAGTAAGGTAATTATGGTAATATTATAGCAATAGTTAAGGTAATTATGGTAATATTATAGCAATAGTTAAGGTAATTATGGTAATATTATAGCAATAGTTAAGGTAATTATGGTAATATTATAGCAATAGTTAAGGTAATTATGGTAATATTATAGCAATAGTTAAGGTAATTATGGTAATATTATAGCAATAGTTAAGGTAATTATGATAATATTGAAGATATAGTTAAGGTAATTCCCCCCAATATGTTACGGCATTGAACACGTTTTTCATTATATTTCTTTACTGATGGTAGAGAGGAAAGAATCGTGAATGAAACCTTGCTGTAAATGACAGTCCATATATATCTTGAGGTTATCTTGAGATGGTTTCAGGGCTTTAGCGTCCCCGCGGCCCGGTCCTCGACCAGACCTCCACCCCCTGGAAGCAGCCACCCAGGTACCTATTTTTCTGCTAGGTTACAGGGCATAGGGTGAAAGAAACTCTGCCCATTGTTCCTCGCCGGCGCCTGGGATGGAACCCAGGACCAGGATCACAAGTCCAACGTGCTGTCCGCTCGGTCGACCGGCTCCCTAGAGAAGGAAAAATACACAGACATAACACGAAGGCATATGTGAGTGTTGCAACGTAAAGGAAGTTGTGTTGTGAGTGTTACAACACAGGAATGTTGTGTTGTGAGTGTTACAACACAGGAATGATGTGTTGTGAGTGTTACAACACAGGAATGATGTGTTGTGAGTGTTACATCACAGGAATGTGGTGTTGTGAGTGTACATCACAGGAATGTTGTGTTGTGAGTGTTACATCACAGGAATGTTGTGTTGTGAGTGTTACATCACAGGAATGTTGTGTGTGAGTGTTACATCACAGGAATGTTGTGTTGTGAGTGTTACATCACAGGAATGTTGTGTTGTGAGTGTTACATCACAGGAATGTGTGTTGTGAGGTTACATCACAGGAATGTTGTGTTGTGAGTGTTACAACACAGGAATGTTGTGTTGTGAGTGTTACATCACAGGAATGTTGTGTTGTGAGGTTACATCACAGGAATGTTGTGTTGTGAGTGTTACATCACAGGAATGTTGTGTTGTGAGTGTTACATCACAGGAATGTTGTGTTGTGAGTGTTACATCACAGGAATGTTGTGTTGTGAGTGTTACATCACAGGAATGTTGTGTTGTGAGTGTTACATCACAGGAATGTTGTGTTGTGAGTTTACATCACAGGAATGTTGTGTTGTGAGTGTTACATCACAGGAATGTTGTGTTGTGAGTGTTACATCACAGGAATGATGTGTTGTGAGTGTTACATCACAGGAATGTTGTGTTGTGAGTGTTACATCACAGGAATGTTGTGTTGTGAGTGTTACATCACAGGAATGTTGTGTTGTGAGTGTTACAACACAGGAATGTTGTGTTGTGAGTGTTACATCACAGGAATGTTGTGTTGTGAGTGTTACATCACAGGAATGTTGTTGTGAGTGTTACATCACAGGAATGTTGTGTTGTGAGTGTTACATCACACAGAATGTTGTGTTGTGAGTGTTACATCACAGGAATGTTGTGTGTGAGTTTACATCACAGGAATGTTTGTTGTGAGTGTTACATCACAGGAATGTCGTGTTGTGAGTGTTACATCACAGGAATGATGTGTGTTGTGAGTGTTAACAACAGAAATAACACGACGAAAACATTATTCACAACATTGTAATTATGTGTTGCAATATGCTATTCCTGACCGGTGCAACACATACAACACGTTACTTATGTGTTGCAACGTAGCACCACCTAACGCATGGTATTACAATGTTGCAGGACTCATAACATGTTATTTTGTGTTGTAACTGCCACAACACGTTATTTTCTGTGTTGCAAATAAAAACCCTTTATTTCTGCATTTGAACAATCACAATAAAGTTATTTATGTGTTGCAGCACTCACAGTGTGTCATATCTTTGTTGCAACACTCACAGTGTGTCATATCTTTGTTGCAACACTCACAGTATGTCATATCTTTGTTGCAGCACTCACAGTGTGTCATATCTTTGTTGCAACACTCACAGTGTGTCATATCTTTGTTGCAACACTCACAGTATGTCATATCTTTGTTGCAGCACTCACAGTGTGTCATATCTTTGTTGCAACACTCACAGTGTGTCTATCTTTGTTGCAGCACTCACAGTGTGTCATATCTTTTGTTGCAGCACTCACAGTATGTCATATCTTTGTTGCAACCACTCACAGTGTGTCATATCTTTGTTGCAACACTCACAGTGTGTCATATCTTTGTTGCAACACTCACAGTGTGTCATATCTTTGTTGCAACACTCACAGTGTGTCATATCTTTGTTGCAACACTCACAGTATATCATATCTTTGTTGCAACACTCACAGTGTGTGCATATCTTTGTTGCAACACTCACAGTATGTCATATCCTTTGTTGCAACACTCACACAGTGTGTCATATCTTTGTTGCAGCACTCACAGTGTGTCATATCTTTGTTGCAGAACTCTCAACACGTTATACTGTGTCGTAAATACAATAATAATATATAATATAATACATAAATGTTGCTAGAATTGGTAAATAAAACGTGATTGACTATTAAAATATGATCAAAAAGATGAAAAATGTATCGAATAAACTAAAATATTTTGTGGCAAATATTTAGAGGAAAGGAAGCCTCGTATAGGAGTCGAACTGGTGACCGCGTGAACAACGGGTCCGACCTCCCAGTCTGGCCACGACTCTTCCTGCTTAATGAAGAACTCAACAGTACATTCACACTTCATCATACATCTGCACGGACCCCAGGTTGTGGACCCCCAGTACTACCTTCACGGACCCCAGGTTGTGGACCCCCAGTACTACCTTCACGGACCCCAGGTTGTGGACCCCCAGTACTACCTCACGGACCCCAGGTTGTGGACCCCCAGTACTACCTTCACGGACCCCAGGTTGTGGACCCCAGTACTACCTTCACGGACCCCAGGTTGTGGACCCCCAGACTACCTTCACGGACCCAGGTTGTGGACCCCCAGTACTACTTTCACGGACCCCAGGTTGTGGACCCCCAGTACTACCTTCACGGACCCCAGGTTGTGGACCCCCAGTACTACCTTCACGGACCCCAGGTTGTGGACCCCCAGTACTACCTTCACGGACCCCAGGTTGTGGACCCCAAGTTGTGGACCCCCAGTAATACCTTCACGGACCCCAGGTTGGGTGGACCCCCAGTACTACCTTCACGGACCCAGGTTGTGGACCCCAGTACCACTTCACGGACCCCAGGTTGTGGACCCCAGTACTACCTTCACGGACCCCAAGTTGTGGACCCCCAGTAATACCTTCACAGACCCCAGGTTGTGGACCCCAAGTTGGGACCCAGTAATACCTTCACGGACCCCAGGTTGTGGACCCCAAGTTGTGGACCCCCAGTAATACCTTCACGGACCCCAGGTTGTGGACCCCAAGTTGTGGACCCCCAGTAATACCTTCACGGACCCCAGGTTGTGGACCCCAGTTGTGACCCCCAGTAATACCTTCACGGACCCCAGGTTGTGGACCCCAAGTTGTGGACCCCCAGTAATACCTTCACGGACCCCAGGTTGTGGACCCCAAGTTGTGGACCCCCAGTAATACCTTCACGGACCCCAGGTTGTGGACCCCAAGTTGTGGACCCCCAGTAAACCTTCCGGACCCCAGGTTGTGGACCCCAAGTTGTGGACCCCAGTAATACCTTCACGGACCCCAGGTTGTGGACCCCAAGTTGTGGACCCCCGTAATACCTTCACGGACCCCAGGTTGTGGACCCCCAGTAATACCTTCACGGACCCAGGGTGTGGACCCCAAGTTGTGGACCCCAGTAATACCTTCACGGACCCCAGGTTGTGGACCCCAAGTTGTGGACCCCAGTAATACCTTCACGGACCCCAGGTTGTGGACCCCAAGTTGTGGACCCCCAGTAATACCTTCACGGACCCCAGGTTGTGGACCCAAGTTGTGGACCCCCAGTAATACCTTCACGGACCCCAGGTTGTGGACCCCAGGTTGTGGACCCCCAGTACTACCTTCACGGACCCCAGGTTGTGGACCCCAGTACTACCTTCACGGACCCCAGGTTGTGGACCCCCAGTACTACCTTCACGGACCCCAGGTGGTGACCCCCAGTACTACCTTCACGGACCCCAGGTTGTGGACCCCAGTACTACCTTCACGGACCCCAGGTTGTGGACCCCCAGTACTACCTTCACGGACCCCAGGTTGTGGACCCCCAGTAATACCTTCACGGACCCCAGGTTTGTGGCCCCAGTACTACCTTCACGGACTCAGGTTGTGGACCCCCAGTACTACCTTCACGGACCCCAGGTTGTGGACCCCAGTACTACCTTCACGGACCCCAGGTGGTTGACCCACCTGGGGTCCGTGAATGATCCCATGTGGGCAAATCTCTAGAAGTTTGCCCAACATAGAACCTATTACAGTCTTTTCAATATATTTATAAATGACACAATTATCACTAGGAAGGCTGTTTCTAACTAAAAGTTTACCAACAGTATTTTCGTAGTTAAATACTGTTGGGTACTAGATATACATGTATATCATAAAGTTTTAAGGTCTTCACCATATTTTCAAACCCAGAGAAATATGGTAAACATAACACATTCTTTGGGCGAATATTTTCACTGTATATATTATTATTATGTACGACGTGGTTTGTTACGGCAAACTTCCATAACCCTCAGTGGATGAAAAGTTTGAGACCCACGATGAGACCCCAGGTCTCAACGCCATGCAAATACCAAACTACAACTAAAAGACAACTTACACCCAGAAACCAAGATGTCACACAAGTTTTCTCAAATTTGTGTGAGAAATTTGTGTGAGAAATTTGTGTGAGAAATTTGTGTGAGAAATTTGTGTGAGAAATATCCCCCCCATCGTATTGATATGGAACGGGGAGCGGGGGGGGGGGGGGTTGTGGAGAAAAAATGCATATATGCTGCCAAAATCAATTCGCAATTTAACTCATATTATCCAACTCCCCAGTAGTCTGCTGGTGACCCTGTTGTGTGTGGCTGCCCAGTAGTCTGCTGGTGACCCTGTTGTGTGTGGCTGCCCAGTAGTCTGCTGGTGACCCTGTTGTGTGTGGCTGCCCAGTAGTCTGCTGGTGACCCTGTTGTGTGTGGCTGCCCAGTAGTCTGCTGGTGACCCTGTTGTGTGTGGCTGCCCAGTAGTCTGCTGGTGACCCTGTTGTGTGTGGCTGCCCAGTAGTCTGCTGGTGACCCTGTTGTGTGTGGCTGCCCAGTAGTCTGCTGGTGACCCTGTTGTGTGTGGCTGCCCAGTAGTCTGCTGGTGACCCTGCTGTGTGTGGCTGCCCAGTAGTCTGCTGGTGACCCTGTTGTGTGTGGCTGCCCAGTAGTCTGCTGGTGACCCTGTTGTGTGTGGCTGCCCAGTAGTCTGCTGGTGACCCTGTTGTGTGTGGCTGCCCAGTAGTCTGCTGGTGACCCTGTTGTGTGTGGCTGCCCAGTAGTCTGCTGGTGACCCTGCTGTGTGTGGCTGCCCAGTAGTCTGCTGGTGACCCTGTTGTGTGTGGCTGCCCAGTAGTCTGCTGGTGACCCTGTTGTGTGTGGCTGCCCAGTAGTCTGCTGGTGACCCTGCTGTGTGTGGCTGCCCAGTAGTCTGCTGGTGACCCTGTTGTGTGTGGCTGCCCAGTAGTCTGCTGGTGACCCTGTTGTGTGTGGCTGCCCAGTAGTCTGCTGGTGACCCTGTTGTGTGTGGCTGCCCAGTAGTCTGCTGGTGACCATGCTGTGTGTGGCTGCCCAGTAGTCTGCTGGTGACCCTGTTGTGTGTGGCTGCCCAGTAGTCTGCTGGTGACCATAGCTGTGTGTGGCTGCCCAGTAGTCTGCTGGTGACCCTGTTGTGTGTGCTGCCCAGTAGTCTGCTGGTGACCCTGCTGTGTGTGGCTGCCCAGTAGTCTGCTGGTGACCCTGCTGTGTGTGGCTGCCCAGTAGTCTGCTGGTGACCCTGTTGTGTGTGGCTGCCCAGTAGTCTGCTGGTGACCCTGCTGTGTGTGGCTGCCCAGTAGTCTGCTGGTGACCCTGCTGTGTGTGGCTGCCCAGTAGTCTGCTGGTGACCCTGTTGTGTGTGGCTGCCCAGTAGTCTGCTGGTGACCCTGCTGTGTGTGGCTGCCCAGTAGTCTGCTGGTGACCCTGTTGTGTGTGGCTGCCCAGTAGTCTGCTGGTGACCCTGTTGTGTGTGGCTGCCCAGTAGTCTGCTGGTGACCCTGCTGTGTGTGGCTGCCCAGTAGTCTGCTGGTGACCCTGTTGTGTGTGGCTGCCCAGTAGTCTGCTGGTGACCCTGTTGTGTGGGCTGCCCAGTAGTCTGCTGGTGACCCTGTTGTGTGTGGCTGCCCAGTAGTCTGCTGGTGACCCTGCTGTGTGTGGCTGCCCAGTAGTCTGCTGGTGACCCTGTGTGTGTGGCTGCCCAGTAGTCTGCTGGTGACCCTGTTGTGTGTGGCTGCCCAGTAGTCTGCTGGTGACCCTGCTGTGTGTGGCTGCCCAGTAGTCTGCTGGTGACCCTGTTGTGTGTGGCTGCCCAGTAGTCTGCTGGTGACCCTGTTGTGTGTGGCTGCCCAGTAGTCTGCTGGTGACCATAGCTGTGTGTGGCTGCCCAGTAGTCTGCTGGTGACCCTGTTGTGTGTGGCTGCCCAGTAGTCTGCTGGTGACCCTGCTGTGTGTGGCTGCCCAGTAGTCTGCTGGTGACCCTGCTGTGTGTGGCTGCCCAGTAGTCTGCTGGTGACCCTGCTGTGTGTGGCTGCCCAGTAGTCTGCTGGTGACCCTGCTGTGTGTGGCTGCCTAGTAGTCTGCTGGTGGCCCTGCTGTGTGTGGCTGCCCAGTAGTCTGCTGGTGACCCTGTTGTGTGTGGCTGCCCAGTAGTCTGTTGGTGACCCTGCTGTGTGTGGCTGCCCAGTAGTCTGCTGGTGACCCTGCTGTGTGTGGCTGCCCAGTAGTCTGCTGGTGACCCTGCTGTGTGTGGCTGCCCAGTAGTCTGCTGGTGACCCTGCTGTGTGTGGCTGCCCAGTAGTCTGCTGGTGACCCTGTTGTGTGTGGCTGCCCAGTAGTCTGCTGGTGACCCTGCTGTGTGTGGCTGCCCAGTAGTCTGCTGGTGACCCTGTTGTGTGTGGCTGCCCAGTAGTCTGCTGGTGACCCTGCTGTGTGTGGCTGCCCAGTAGTCTGCTGGTGACCCTGCTGTGTGTGGCTGCCCAGTAGTCTGCTGGTGACCCTGTTGTGTGTGGCTGCCCAGTAGTCTGCTGGTGACCCTGCTGTGTGTGGCTGCCCAGTAGTCTGCTGGTGACCCTGCTGTGTGTGGCTGCCCAGTAGTCTGCTGGTGACCCTATTGTGTGTGGCTGCCCAGTAGTCTGCTGGTGACCCTGCTGTGTGTGGCTGCCCAGTAGTCTGCTGGTGACCCTGCTGTGTGTGGCTGCCCAGTAGTCTGCTGGTGATCCTGTTTTGTGTGGCTGCCCAGTAGTCTGCTGGTGACCCTGCTGTATGTGGCTGCCCAGTAGTCTGCTGGTGACCCTGCTGTGTGTGGCTGCCCAGTAGTCTGCTGGTGACCCTGTTGTGTGTGGCTGCCCAGTAGTCTGCTGGTGACCCTGCTGTGTGTGGCTGCCCAGTAGTCTGCTGGTGACCCTGCTGTGTGTGGCTGCCCAGTAGTCTGCTGGTGACCCTGTTGTGTGTGGCTGCCCAGTAGTCTGCTGGTGACCCTGTTGTGTGTGGCTGCCCAGTAGTCTGCTGGTGACCCTGCTGTGTGTGGCTGCCCAGTAGTCTGCTGGTGACCCTGCTGTGTGTGGCTGCCCAGTAGTCTGCTGGTGACCCTGCTGTGTATGGCTGCCCAGTAGTCTGCTAGTGACCCCTGCTGTGTGTGGCTGCCCAGTAGTCTGCTGGTGACCCCTGCTGTGTGTGTCTGTCCAGTAGTCTGCTGATGACCCCTGCGGTGTGTGGCGGCCCAGTAGTCTGCTGGTGACCCCTGCTGTGTGTGGCTGCCCAGTAGTCTGCTGGTGACCCTGCTGTGTGTGGCTGCCCAGTAGTCTGTTGGTGACCACTGCTGTGTGTGGCTGCCCAGTAGTCTGCTGGTGACCCTGCTGTGTGTGGCTGCTCAGTTGTCTGCTGGTGACCCTGCTGTGTGTGGCTGCTCAGTAGTCTGCTGGTGACCCTGCTCTGTGTGTGGCTGCCCAGTAGTCTGCTGGTGACCCCTGCTGTGTGTGGCTGCCCAGTAGTCTGCTGGTGACCACTGCTGTGTGGCTGCTCGGTAGTGTGCTGGTGACCCTGCTGTGTGTGGCTGCCCAGTAGTCTGCTGGTGACCCCTGCTGTGTGTGGCTGCCAAGTAGTCTGCTGGTGACCCTGCTGTGTGTGGCTGCTCAGTTATCTGCTGGTGACCCTGCTGTGTGTGGCTGCTCAGTAGTCTGCTGGTGACCCTGCTGTGTGTGTGGCTGCCCAGTAGTCTGCTGGTTTCCTCTGCTGTGTGTGGCTGCCCAGTAGTCTTCTGGTGACCCCTGCTGTGTGGCTGCTCAGTAGTGTGCTGGTGACCCCTGCAGTGTGTGGCTGCCCAGTAGTCTGCTGGTGACCCCTGCTGTGTGGCTGCTCAGTAGTGTGCTGGTGACCCCTGCTGTGTGGCTGCTCAGTAGTGTGCTGGTGACCCCTGCTGTGTGTGGCTGCTCAGTAGTCTGCTGGTGACTCTGCTGTGTGGCTGCTCAGTAGTGTGCTGGTGACCCCTGCTGTGTGGCTGCTCAGTAGTGTGCTGGTGACCCCTGCTGTTTGTTGCTGCCCAGTAGTCTGCTGGTGACCCCTGCTGTGTGGCTGCTCAGTAGTGTGCTGGTGACCCCTGCTGTGTGTGGCTGCCCAGTAGTCTGCTGGTGACCCCTGCTGTGTGGCTGCTCAGTAGTGTGCTGGTGACCCCTGCTGTGTGGCTGCTCAGTAGTGTGCTGGTGACCCCTGCTGTGTGTGGCTGCTCAGTAGTCTGCTGGTGACTCTGCTGTGTGGCTGCTCAGTAGTGTGCTGGTGACCCCTGCTGTGTGGCTGCTCAGTAGTGTGCTGGTGACCCCTGCTGTTTGTGGCTGCCCATTAGTCTGCTGGTGACCCCTGCTGTGTGGCTGCTCAGTAGTCTGCTGGTGACCCTGCTGTGTGTGGCTGCCCAGTAGTCTGTTGGTGACCCCTGCTGTGTAGCTGCTCAGTAGTGTGCTGGTGACCCCTGCTGTGTGGCTGCTCAGTAGTCTGCTGGTGACCCTGCTGTGTGTGGCTGCCCAGTAGTCTGCTGGTGACCCCTGCTCTGTGGCTGCTCAGTAGTGTGCTGGTGACCCCTGCTGTGTGGCTGCTCAGTAGTCTGCTGGTGACCCTGCTGTGTGTGGCTGCTGAGTAGTCTGCTGGTGACCCTGCTGTGTGTGGCTGCCCAGTAGTCTGCTGGTGACCCCTGCTGTGTGTGGCTGCCCAGTAGTCTGCTGGTGACCCCTGCTGTGTGTGGCTGCCCAGTAGTCTGCTGGTGACCCTGCTGTGTGTGGCTGCCCAGTAGTCTGCTGGTGACCCTGCTGTGTGTGCTGCCCAGTAGTCTGCTGGTGACCCTGCTGTGTGTGGCTGCTCAGTAGTCTGCTGGTGACCCTGCTGTGTGTGGCTGCCCAGTAGTCTGCTGGTGACCCCTGCTGTGTGGCTGCTCAGTAGTGTGCTGGTGACCCTGCTGTGTGTGGCTGCTCAGTAGTGTGCTGGTGACCCTGCTGTGAGTGGCTGCCAGTAGTGTGCTGGTGACCCCTGCTGTGTGTGGCTGCCCAGTAGTGTGCTGGTGACCCCTGCTGTGTGTGGCAGTCTGCTGGTGACCCTGCTGTGTGTGGCTGCCCAGTAGTGTGCTGGTGACCCCTGCTGTGTGTGGCAGTCTGCTGGTGACCCTGCTGCTGTGTGGCTGCTCAGTAGTGTGCTGGTGACCCTGCTGTGTGTGGCTGCCCAGTAGTGTGCTGGTGACCCCTGCTGTGTGTGGCAGTCTGCTGGTGACCCCTGCTGTGTGTGGCTGCCATTAGTCTGCTGGTGACCCCTGCTGTGTGGCTGCTCAGTAGTGTGCTGGTGACCCCTGCTGTGTGGCTGCTCAGTAGTCTGCTGGTGACCCTGCTGTGTGGCTGCTCAGTAGTCTGCTGGTGACCCTGCTGTGTGTGGCAGTCTGCTGGTGACCCTGCTGTGTGTGGCTGCCCAGTAGTCTGCTGGTGACCCCTGCTGTGTGGCTGCTCAGTAGTGTGCTGGTGACCCCTGCTGTGTGGCTGCTCAGTAGTCTGCTGGTGACCCTGCTGTGTTGCTGCTCAGTAGTATGCTGGTGATCCCTGCTGTGTGTGGCTGCCCAGTAGTCTGCTGGTGACCCTGCTGTGTGTGGCAGTCTGCTGGTGACCCTGCTATGTGTGGCAGTCTGCTGGTGACCCTGCTGTGTGGCTGCTCAGTAGTCTGCTGGTGACCCTGCTGTGTGTGGCAGTCTGCTGGTGACCCTGCTGTGTGTGGCAGTCTGCTGGTGACCCTGCTGTGTGTGGCAGTCTGCTGATGACCCCTGCTGTGTGTGGCAGTCTGCTGGAGACCCTGCTGTGTGTGGCTGCTCAGCAGTCTGCTGGTGACCCTGTTGTGTGTGGCAGTCTGCTGGTGACCCTGCTGTGTGTGGCAGTCTGCTAGTGACCCTGCTGTGAGTGGCAGTCTGCTGGTGACCCTGCTGTGTGTGGCAGTCTGCTGGTGACCCTGCTGTGTGTGGCAGTCTGCTGGTGACCCTGCTGTGTGTGGCAGTCTGCTGGTGACCCTGCTGTGTGTGGCAGTCTGCTGGTGACCCTGCTGTGTGTGGCAGTCTGCTGGTGACCCTGTTGTGTGTGGCAGTCTGCTGGTGACCC
>WNGS01010271.1:0-10762 GCA_020271785.1 Procambarus virginalis | reverse complement strand
TGTGTGGCTGCCCAGTAGTCTGCTGGTGACCCTGCTGTGTGTGGCTGCCCAGTAGTCTGCTGGTGACCCTGCTGTGTGTGGCTGCCCAGTAGTCTGCTGGTGACCCTGTTGTGTGTGGCTGCCCAGTAGTCTGCTGGTGACCCTGCTGTGTGTGGCTGCCCAGTAGTCTGCTGGTGACCCTGCTGTGTGTGGCTGCCCAGTAGTCTGCTGGTGACCCTGTTGTGTGTGGCTGCCCAGTAGTCTGCTGGTGACCCTGCTGTGTGTGGCTGCCCAGTAGTCTGCTGGTGACCCTGCTGTGTGTGGCTGCCCAGTAGTCTGCTGGTGACCCTGTTGTGTGTGGCTGCCCAGTAGTCTGCTGGTGACCCTGCTGTGTGTGGCTGCCCAGTAGTCTGCTGGTGACCCTGCTGTGTGTGGCTGCCCAGTAGTCTGCTGGTGACCCTGTTGTGTGTGGCTGCCCAGTAGTCTGCTGGTGACCCTGCTGTGTGTGGCTGCCCAGTAGTCTGCTGGTGACCCTGCTGTGTGTGGCTGCCCAGTAGTCTGCTGGTGACCCTGTTGTGTGTGGCTGCCCAGTAGTCTGCTGGTGACCCTGTTGTGTGTGGCTGCCCAGTAGTCTGCTGGTGACCCTGCTGTGTGTGGCTGCCCAGTAGTCTGCTGGTGACCCTGCTGTGTGTGGCTGCCCAGTAGTCTGCTGGTGACCCTGCTGTGTGTGGCTGCCCAGTAGTCTGCTGGTGACCCTGCTGTGTGTGGCTGCCCAGTAGTCTGCTGGTGACCCTGCTGTGTGTGGCTGCCCAGTAGTCTGCTGGTGACCCTGCGGTGTGTGGCTGCCCAGTAGTCTGCTGGTGACCCTGCTGTGTGTGGCTGCCCAGTAGTCTGCTGGTGACCCTGCTGTGTGTGGCTGCCCAGTAGTCTGCTGGTGACCCTGCTGTGTGTGGCTGCCCAGTAGTCTGCTGGTGACCCTGCTGTGTGTGGCTGCCCAGTAGTCTGCTGGTGACCCTGCTGTGTGTGTGGCTGCCTCAGTAGTCTGCTGGTGACCCTGCTGTGTGTGTGGCTGCCCAGTAGTCTGCTGGTGACCCTGCTGTGTGTGGCTGCCCAGTAGTCTGCTGGTGACCACTGCTGTGTGGCTGCCCAGTAGTCTGCTGGTGACCCTGCTGTGTGTGGCTGCCCAGTAGTCTGCTGGTGACCCTGCTGTGTGTGGCTGCCCAGTAGTCTGCTGGTGACCCTGCTGTGTGTGGCTGCCCAGTAGTCTGCTGGTGACCCTGCTGTGTGTGGCTGCCCAGTAGTCTGCTGGTGACCCTGCTGTGTGTGGCTGCCCAGTAGTCTGCTGGTGACCCTGCTGTGTGTGGCTGCCAGTAGTCTGCTGGTGACCCTGCTGTGTGGCTGCCCAGTAGTCTGCTGGTGACCCCTGCTGTGTGGCTGCCCAGTAGTCTGCTGGTGACCCCTGCTGTGTGTGGCTGCCCAGTAGTCTGCTGGTGACCCTGCTGTGTGGCTGCCCAGTAGTCTGCTGGTGACCCCTGCTGTGTGGCTGCCCAGTAGTCTGCTGGTGACCCTGCTGTGTGTGGCTGCCCAGTAGTCTGCTGGTGACCCTGCTGTGTGGCTGCTCAGTAGTGTGCTGGTGACCCTGCTGTGTGTGGCTGCTCAGTAGTCTGCTGGTGACCCTGCTGTGTGTGGCTGCCCAGTAGTCTGCTGGTGACCCTGCTGTGTGGCTGCTCAGTAGTCTGCTGGTGACCCTGCTGTGTGTGGCTGCCCAGTAGTCTGCTGGTGACCCCTGCTGTGTGGCTGCTCAGTAGTGTGCTGGTGACCCTGCTGTGTGTGGCTGCTCAGTAGTCTGCTGGTGACCCTGCTGTGTGTGGCAATCTGCTGGTGACCCTGCTGTGTGTGGCAGTCTGCTGGTGACCCCTGCTGTGTGTGGCTGCCCAGTAGTCTGCTGGTGACCCTGCTGTGTGTGGCTGCCCAGTAGTCTGCTGGTGACCCCTGCTGTGTGGCTGCTCAGTAGTGTGCTGGTGACCCCTGCTGTGTGGCTGCTCAGTAGTCTGCTGGTGACCCTGCTGTGTGTGGCTGCCCAGTAGTCTGCTGGTGACCCCTGCTGTGTGGCTGCTCAGTAGTGTGCTGGTGACCCCTGCTGTGTGGCTGCTCAGTAGTCTGCTGGTGACCCTGCTGTGTGTGGCTGCTGAGTAGTCTGCTGGTGACCCTGCTGTGTGGGCTGCTGAGTAGTCTGCTGGTGACCCTGCTGTGTGTGGCTGCCCAGTAGTCTGCTGGTGACCCCTGCTGTGTGTGGCTGCCCAGTAGTCTGCTGGTGACCCCTGCTGTGTGTGGCTGCTCAGTAGTCTGCTGGTGACCCTGCTGTGTGTGGCTGCCCAGTAGTCTGCTGGTGACCCCTGCTGTGTGGCTGCTCAGTAGTGTGCTGGTGACCCTGCTGTGTGTGGCTGCTCAGTAGTGTGCTGGTGACCCTGCTGTGTGTGGCTGCCCAGTAGTGTGCTGGTGACCCCTGCTGTGTGTGGCTGCCCAGTAGTGTGCTGGTGACCCTGCTGTGTGTGGCAGTCTGCTGGTGACCCCTGCTGTGTGTGGCTGCCCATTAGTCTGCTGGTGACCCCTGCTGTGTGGCTGCTCAGTAGTGTGCTGGTGACCCTGCTGTGTGGCTGCTCAGTAGTCTGCTGGTGACCCTGCTGTGTGGCTGCTCAGTAGTCTGCTGGTGACCCTGCTGTGTGTGGCAGTCTGCTGGTGACCCTGCTGTGTGTGGCTGCCCAGTAGTCTGCTGGTGACCCCTGCTGTGTGGCTGCTCAGTAGTGTGCTGGTGACCCCTGCTGTGTGGCTGCTCAGTAGTCTGCTGGTGACCCTGCTGTGTTGCTGCTCAGTAGTGTGCTGGTGATCCTGCTGTGTGTGGCTGCCCAGTAGTCTGCTGGTGACCCTGCTGTGTGTGGCAGTCTGCTGGTGACCCTGCTGTGTGTGGCAGTCTGCTGGTGACCCTGCTGTGTGGCTGCTCAGTAGTCTGCTGGTGACCCTGCTGTGTGTGGCAGTCTGCTGGTGACCCTGCTGTGTGTGGCAGTCTGCTGGTGACCCTGCTGTGTGTGGCAGTCTGCTGGTGACCCCTGCTGTGTGTGGCAGTCTGCTGGAGACCCTGCTGTGTGTGGCTGCTCAGCAGTCTGCTGGTGACCCTGTTGTGTGTGGCAGTCTGCTGGTGACCCTGCTGTGTGTGGCAGTCTGCTAGTGACCCTGCTGTGAGTGGCATTCTGCTGGTGACCCTGCTGTGTGTGGCAGTCTGCTGGTGACCCTGCTGTGTGTGGCAGTCTGCTGGTGACCCTGCTGTGTGTGGCAGTCTGCTGGTGACCCTGCTGTGTGTGGCAGTCTGCTGGTGACCCTGCTGTATGTGGCAGTCTGCTGGTGACCCTGCTGTGTGTGGCAGTCTGCTGGTGACCCTGCTGTGTGTGGCAGTCTGCTGGTGACCCTGCTGTGTGTGGCAGTCTGCTGGTGACCCTGCTGTGTGTGGCAGTCTGCTGGTGACCCTGCTGTGTGTGGCAGTCTGCTGGTGACCCTGTTGTGTGTGGCAGTCTGCTGGTGACCCTGCTGTGTGTGGCAGTCTGCTGGTGACCCTGCTGTGTGTGGCTGCTCAGTAGTGTGCTGGTGACCCCTGCTGTGTGGCTGCTCAGTAGTCTGCTGGTGACCCTGCTGTGTGTGGCAGTCTGCTGGTGACCCTGCTGTGTGTGGCAGTCTGCTGGTGACCCTGCTGTGTGTGGCAGTCTGCTGGTGACCCTGCTGTGTGTGGCAGTCTGCTGGTGACCCTGCTGTGTGTGGCAGTCTGCTGGTGACCCTGCTATGTGTGGCAGTCTGCTGGTGACCCTGCTGTGTGTGGCAGTCTGCTGGTGACCCTGCTGTGTGTGGCAGTCTGCTGGTGACCCTGCTGTGTGTGGCAGTCTGCTGGTGACCCTGCTGTGTGTGGCAGTCTGCTGGTGACCCTGCTGTGTGTGGCTGCTCAGTAGTCTGCTGGTG
This sequence comes from Procambarus virginalis, assembly GCA_020271785.1. Lineage (NCBI taxonomy): Eukaryota > Metazoa > Arthropoda > Malacostraca > Decapoda > Cambaridae > Procambarus > Procambarus virginalis. The sequence goes on along the minus strand of WNGS01010271.1, from coordinate 6,778 downwards.
ACCCTGCTGTGTGTGGCAGTCTGCTGGTGACCCCTGCTGTGTGGCTGCTCAGTAGTCTGCTGGTGACCCTGCTGTGTGTGGCAGTCTGCTGGTGACCCTGCTGTGTGTGGCAGTCTGCTGGTGACCCTGCTGTGTGTGGCAGTCTGCTGGTGACCCCTGCTGTGTGTGGCTGCTCAGTAGTGTGCTGGTGACCCCTGCTGTGTGGCTGCTCATTAGTCTGCTGGTGACCCTGCTGTGTGTGGCAGTCTGCTGGTGACCCTGCTGTGTGTGGCAGTCTGCTGGTGACCCTGCTGTGTGTGGCAGTCTGCTGGTGACCCTGCTGCGTGTGGCAGTCTGCTGGTGACCCTGCTGTGTGTGGCAGTCTTCTGGTGACCCTGCTGTGTGTGGCAGTCTGCTGGTGACCCTGCTGTGTGTGGCAGTCTGCTGGTGACCCCTGCTGTGTGTGGCTGCTCAGTAGTGTGCTGGTGACCCCTGCTGTGTGGCTGCTCAGTAGTCTGCTGGTGACCCTGCTGTGTGTGGCAGTTTGCTGGTGACCCTGCTGTGTGTGGCAGTCTGCTGGTGACCCTGCTGTGTGTGGCAGTCTGCTGGTGACCCTGCTGTGTGTGGCAGTCTGCTGGTGACCCTGCTGTGTGTGGCAGTCTGCTGGTGACCCTGCTGTGTGTGGCAGTCTGCTGGTGACCCTGCTGTGTGTGGCAGTCTGCTGGTGACCCTGCTGTGTGTGGCAGTCTGCTGGTGACCCCTGCTGTGTGTGGCAGTCTGCTGGAGACCCTGCTGTGTGTGGCTGCTCAGCAGTCTGCTGGTGACCCTGTTGTGTGTGGCAGTCTGCTGGTGACCCTGCTGTGTGTGGCAGTCTGCTAGTGACCCTGCTGTGTGTGGCATTCTGCTGGTGACCCTGCTGTGTGTGGCAGTCTGCTGGTGACCCTGCTGTGTGTGGCAGTCTGCTGGTGACCCTGCTGTGTGTGGCATTCTGCTGGTGACCCTGCTGTGTGTGGCAGTCTGCTGGTGACCCTGCTGTGTGTGGCAGTCTGCTGGTGACCCTGCTGTGTGTGGCAGTCTGCTGGTGACCCTGTTGTGTGTGGCAGTCTGCTGGTGACCCCTGCTGTGTGTGGCAGTCTGCTAGTGACCCTGCTGTGTGTGGCATTCTGCTGGTGACCCTGCTGTGTGTGGCAGTCTGCTGGTGACCCTGCTGTGTGTGGCAGTCTGCTGGTGACCCTGCTGTGTGTGGCAGTCTGCTGGTGACCCTGCTGTGTGTGGCAGTCTGCTGGTGACCCTGCTGTGTGTGGCAGTCTGCTGGTGACCCTGCTGTGTGTGGCAGTCTGCTGGTGACCCTGCTGTGTGTGGCAGTCTGCTGGTGACCCCTGCTGTGTGTGGCAGTCTGCTGGAGACCCTGCTGTGTGTGGCTGCTCAGTAGTCTGCTGGTGACCCTGCTGTGTGTGGCAGTCTGCTGGTGACCCTGCTGTGTGTGGCAGTCTGCTGGTGAACCTGCTGTGTGTGGCAGTCTGCTGGTGACCCTGCTCTGTGTGGCAGTCTGCTGGTGACCCTGTTGTGTGTGGCAGTCTGCTGGTGACCCCTGCTGTGTGTGGCTGCTCAGTAGTGTGCTGGTGACCCTGCTGTGTGGCTGCTCAGTAGTCTGCTGGTGACCCTGCTGTGTGTGGCAGTCTGCTGGTGACCCTGCTGTGTGTGGCAGTCTGCTGGTGACCCTGCTGTGTGTGGCAGTCTGCTGGTGACCCTGCTGTGTGTGGCAGTCTGCTGGTGACCCTGCTGTGTGTGGCAGTCTGCTGGTGACCCTGCTGTGTTTGGCAGTCTGCTGGTGACCCTGCTGTGTGTGGCTGCTCAGTAGTGTGCTGGTGACCCCTGCTGTGTGGCTGCTCAGTAGTCTGCTGGTGACCCTGCTGTGTGTGGCAGTTTGCTGGTGACCCTGCTGTGTGTGGCAGTCTGCTGGTGACCCTGCTGTGTGTGGCAGTCTGCTGGTGACCCTGCTGTGTGTGGCAGTCTGCTGGTGACCCTGCTGTGTGTGGCAGTCTGCTGGTGACCCTGCTGTGTGTGGCAGTCTGCTGGTGACCCTGCTGTGTGTGGCAGTCTGCTGGTGACCCTGCTGTGTGTGGCAGTCTGCTGGTGACCCCTGCTGTGTGTGTGGCAGTCTGCTGGAGACCCTGCTGTGTGTGGCTGCTCAGCAGTCTGCTGGTGACCCTGTTGTGTGTGGCAGTCTGCTGGTGACCCTGCTGTGTGTGGCAGTCTGCTAGTGACCCTGCTGTGTGTGGCATTCTGCTGGTGACCCTGCTGTGTGTGGCAGTCTGCTCGTGACCCTGCTGTGTGTGGCAGTCTGCTGGTGACCCTGCTGTGTGTGGCAGTCTGCTCGTGACCCTGCTGTGTGTGGCAGTCTGCTGGTGACCCTGCTGTGTGTGGCAGTCTGCTGGTGACCCTGCTGTGTGTGGCAGTCTGCTGGTGACCCTGCTGTGTGTGGCAGTCTGCTGGTGACCCTGCTGTGTGTGGCAGTCTGCTGGTGACCCTGCTCTGTGTGGAAGTCTGCTGGTGACCCTGTTGTGTGTGGCAGTCTGCTGGTGACCCCTGCTGTGTGTGGCTGCTCAGTAGTGTGCTGGTGACCCCTGCTGTGTGGCTGCTCAGTAGTCTGCTGGTGACCCTGCTGTGTGTGGCAGTCTGCTGGTGACCCTGCTGTGTGTGGCAGTCTGCTGGTGACCCTGCTGTGTGTGGCAGTCTGCTGGTGACCCTGCTGTGTGTGGCAGTCTGCTGGTGACCCTGCTGTGTGTGGCAGTCTGCTGGTGACCCTGCTGTGTGTGGCAGTCTGCTGGTGACCCTGCTGTGTGTGGCAGTCTGCTGGTGACCCTGCTCTGTGTGGCAGTCTGCTGGTGACCCTGCTGTGTGTGGCAGTCTGCTGGTGACCCTGCTGTGTGTGGCTGCTCAGTAGTCTGCTGGTGACCCTGCTGTGTGTGGCAGTCTGCTGGTGACCTCTGCTGTGTGGCTGCTCAGTAGTCTGCTGGTGACCCTGCTGTGTGTGGCAGTCTGCTGGTGACCCTGCTGTGTGTGGCAGTCTGCTGGTGACCCCTGCTGTGTGTGGCTGCTCAGTAGTGTGCTGGTGACCCCTGCTGTGTGGCTGCTCAGTAGTCTGCTGGTGACCCTGTTGTGTGTGGCAGTCTGCTGGTGACCCTGCTGTGTGTGGCAGTCTGCTGGTGACCCTGCTGTGTGTGGCAGTCTGCTGGTGACCCTGCTGTGTGTGGCAGTCTGCTGGTGACCCTGCTCTGTGTGGCAGTCTTCTGGTGACCCTGCTGTGTGTGGCAGTCTGCTGGTGACCCTGCTGTGTGTGGCAGTCTGCTGGTGACCCCTGCTGTGTGTGGCTGCTCAGTAGTGTGCTGGTGACCCCTGCTGTGTGGCTGCTCAGTAGTCTGCTGGTGACCCTGCTGTGTGTGGCAGTTTGCTGGTGACCCTGCTGTGTGTGGCAGTCTGCTGGTGACCCTGCTGTGTGTGGCAGTCTGCTGGTGACCCTGCTGTGTGTGGCAGTCTGCTGGTGACCCTGCTGTGTGTGGCAGTCTGCTGGTGACCCTGCTGTGTGTGGCAGTCTGCTGGTGACCCTGCTGTGTGTGGCAGTCTGCTGGTGACCCTGCTGTGTGTGGCAGTCTGCTGGTGACCCTGCTGTGTGTGGCAGTCTGCTGGTGACCCTGCTGTGTGTGGCTGCTCAGCAGTCTGCTGGTGACCCTGCTGTGTGTGGCAGTCTGCTGGTGACCCTGCTGTGTGTGGCAGTCTGCTAGTGACCCTGCTGTGTGTGGCATTCTGCTGGTGACCCTGCTGTGTGTGGCAGTCTGCTCGTGACCCTGCTGTGTGTGGCAGTCTGCTGGTGACCCTGCTGTGTGTGGCAGTCTGCTCGTGACCTGCTGTGTGTGGCAGTCTGCTGGTGACCCTGCTGTGTGTGGCAGTCTGCTGGTGACCCTGCTGTGTGTGGCAGTCTGCTGGTGACCCTGCTGTGTGTGGCAGTCTGCTGGTGACCCTGCTGTGTGTGGCAGTCTGCTGGTGACCCTCTGCTCTGTGTGGCAGTCTGCTGGTGACCCTGTGTGTGTGTGGCAGTCTGCTGGTGACCCTGCTGTGTGTGGCTGCTCAGTATGTGCTGGTGACCCCTGCTGTGTGGCTGCTCAGTAGTCTGCTGGTGACCCTGCTGTGTGTGGCAGTCTGCTGGTGACCTGCTGTGTGTGGCAGTCTGCGGTGACCCTGCTGTGTGTGGCAGTCTGCTGGTGACCCTGCTGTGTGTGGCAGTCTGCTGGTGACCCCTGTGTGTGTGCAGTCTGCTGGTGACCCTGCTGTGTGTGGCAGTCTGCTGGTGACCCTGCTCTGTGTGGCAGTCTGCTGGTGACCCTGCTGTGTGTGGCAGTCTGCTGGTGACCCTGCTGTGTGTGGCTGCTCAGTAGTCTGCTGGTGACCCTGCTGTGTGTGGCAGTCTCTGCTGGTGACCCCTGCTGTGTGGCTGCTCAGTAGCTGCTGGTGACCCTGCTGTGTGTGGCAGTCTGCTGGTGACCCTGCTGTGTGTGGCAGTCTGCTGGTGACCCTGCTGTGTGTGGCAGTCTGCTGGGACCCTGCTGTGTGTGGCAGTCTGCTGGTGACCCTGCTGTGTGGTGGCAGTCTGCTGGTGACCCTGCTGTGTGTGGCAGTCTGCTGGTGACCCTGCTGTTGTGTGGGCTGCCAGTAGTCTGCTGGTGACCCTGCTGTGTGTGGCAGTCTGCTGGTGACCCCTGCTGTGTGGCTGCTCAGTAGTCTGCTGGTGACCCTGCTGTGTGTGGCAGTCTGCTGGTGACCCTGCTGTGTGTGGCAGTCTGCTGGTGACCCTGCTGTGTGTGGCAGTCTGCTGGTGACCCCTGCTGTGTGTGGCAGTCTGCTGGTGACCCTGCTGTGTGTGGCAGTCTTCTGGTGACCCTGCTGTGTGTGGCAGTCTGCTGGTGACCCTGCTGTGTGTGGCAGTCTGCTGGTGACCCTGCTCTGTTTGGCAGTCTGCTGGTGACCCTGCTGTGTGTGGCAGTCTGCTGGTGACCCTGCTGTGTGTGGCTGCTAGTAGTGTGCTGGTGACCCCTGCTGTGTGGCTGCTCATAGTCTGCTGGTGACCCTGCTGTGTGTGGCAGTCTGCTGGTGACCCTGCTGTGTGTGGCAGTCTGCTGGTGACCCTGCTGTGTGTGGCAGTCTGCTGGTGACCCTGCTGTGTGTGCAGTCTGCTGGTGACCCTGCTGTGTGTGGCAGTCCTGCTGGTGACCCCTGCTGTGTGTGGCGTCTGCTGGTGACCCTGCTCTGTGGGCAGTCTGCTGGTGACCCTCTGTGTGTGCAGTCTGCTGGTGACCCTGCGTGGTTTGGCTGCTCAGTAGTCTGCTGGTGACCCTGCTGTGTGTGGGCAGTCTGCTGGTGACCCCTGCTGTGTGGCTGGGCTCAGTAGTCGATGGTGACCCTGCTGTGTGTGGCAGTCTGCAGGTGACCCTGCTGTGTGTGGCAGTCTGCTGTGACCCTGCTGTGTGTGGCAGTCTGCGGTGACCCTGCCCTGCTGTAAAAGTAGAACTCGTAAAAGAGAAATAACTTTAAGCACATTTGTTATTTCAAAGTTAATTATAGAAAACATACTTGAAATGTTCTGTTACATTTGTTCTGTTGAACAAATGTTCACAAATGTTCTGTTGAAATGTTAGGTCACTCTGATACATTCTTCCGGTTCACTCAGTGACCCAAATATGTCAGAAAATATGAAATAGTGGTTTTCTACCGAGCCTTAAGAAAGGAAAGGAATGAGATTGATTGTGCTGCTTTTCAGCCATGTTAACTGTTTTCTCAACTCATTTTATTCCTTATGCTCAATTAGTATTAAGCCTTAGTCATTTAAGTTTCTCATGCCCGAAACGCTTTGCCTAATAGTGGCTTTAGGCATTGTATGTACTAGCTCTATCTATAACTCCATCACTCTGTACAATCACTTGTATGTATGTACCTTACCTAATAACATTTTGATTTTGACTTTTTTAGATGGGTAAGGTAGGAATAAAGGCGATAGAGAAAGAAATGGACAGATAATTGCTGGATTGGGGAGGAAAAAAAGATTGGAAATGGAAATGTGATGAGAGGGACTGAATGAAAGAAATATAATTAGAAAAATACAAGAGACGGAATATAAATTATGAAAAGGAATGAAAGGGTAAATGAAGAGAAACGAAGGCAAGTGAAATGAAAATAAACGTTAAGAAAGAAGGGAAGTGGATGCAAGGCACTGAAGCTAGAGTGGAAGGGGCAAGGGCGGTTGATAGGAATGATACAATTTACATTTTGTCATATTTCTAAGAATGTTAAATGAGAGCAGGATACAATGATTGTGTTGGTGCGCTTGTGGCGCGCAGAGGCTTCCCACAGCTCTTGGGAACGACAGTCTGCACAAGATACATACACATAAGCGTTGACTCCACCCCCTCAGCACACCGTTCTTTGCAAAACCTGACCAGAAATGTATGAATCCAATCAATCATCAACCTAACCAATTTCAGTCCAGTGTATATATCGCGAACAATTGCGAGCTATTATTTTTCTTGATACACTGCGTTTGTAACGTTGATTACGACGTGAGAGACGCGTGCTCTTAGTTGTGAGGAACTGTTTGTCGTGTACAGGAAGCCGCTTACTCCATATAATCAGAAAATTTAACTCTGGGAACTCATCTATAATTTAAAGTACTTATGCTAACAATTAATAAGAAATCAAAAATATAATTTCGTCTAAACAACAGTATATGGATAAGAAAAACGTCCTG
>WNGS01010266.1:0-17450 GCA_020271785.1 Procambarus virginalis | reverse complement strand
CACATTACAACACTTATGCCAGAAACGTACATGCAACACGGTACTTATCTTTGTAAACTAGACACAGGATAAAGTAAGGGAGAGGAGGAAGAAGAAGAATAGAAACCAGAAGTGTTATGTCCACCACCACACAGCCCGCCAGAGAGAGAGGTAAGCAGCCTCTATGCTCCCTTATAAAATGCTGCCGGGGAGTGATGGCTAGGTGATCGTACAGCCACACCAATACAAATCTTCATGACCTTCATTACTAGTTACTTTAGCAATTCTAAGGGTAGCTGATACTTAGTTCAATATTATATTTAATAGTTAACAAACTCAGAATATGAATACTTTGTGAGAAACCAGATTCATCTTACGTTTGGCAAGGATGACGGGAATACTGCAGAACCAGGCTTTAAGGGGTCCTGCAAGTAATTGTTAGTTAATTGAATATCCTTTTTGACGTGATCCAATACTATCAGTTTTTGTAAGGTAATTATTTAGAGGTCAATTTGACTTCTGGTTTCCAACTAAGGAACCCAGGGTCGTAACACCTACCCTAGCAGGGGACCCAGAACAGAAAACGGGATACTACGTCACTTTCGCGAACCACTTCCATTTTTTAGTACGACAATTTTTCGCTTTAGGTAACACATACGAGCGAAAAGCGACGTTCGTGTTGGAGGACAGGTTAGTTAGGTTGGAGGACAGGTTGGAGGTTGGAGGACAGGTTGGTTAGGTTGGAGGACAGGTTGGAGGACAGGTTGGTTAGGACTGGCTAGCAAACAGACGCAGGGAAGGGAACTATCAGGAGAAAGCGCGATATCATTACAGCTATATGGCACTGGGAAGGGTATAATGATTAAGGATTTGGTATGGGACGCCATAAGGTATGCCGTTTGGTATGGTATGCCATAAGGTATGCCGTTTGGTATGGTATGCCATAAGGATTAACGATTTGGTATGGGACGGGGGAGATGAATGATGCCCAACCACTTGTGGACTGTCAGGGATTGAACGCCTACCTGCATGCAGCGAGACTGTCACTCTACCGTCCACCCCAAGTGGTTGGACATCTGGGAATTGGATCACAGTGGGTAGTCGTAGATAGTGACTAGAGCCATGTAATGGTTAAGGACTTTCAGCTACACGTTGAGGCTGTCAAACGCTCTCCAGAGACCTCAACACCGGCAGTTTAATCATTTTTTTGTTCAATTTGAGTCATCAATTAGAAGCGCCTGGTGTCTCCCGGACACTTGGCTGCTAAATTGTGGGTGAAAGTTGGCCACACTCGTTAACCTCTCTCACGAGACCCTGGCATCGTGTGCCAGGCCACACTGGACATTGTGACTACTAAACTTAAACAAAACCAGACAAAATGATACCCTGACTGACCAAACTAAATAAATGTAAAGGTATTACAGTCGTTGATCAAGTGAACAAAGCCAAACAAAAACTATGATAAGCACAAGTGGGGAAACATGAGGAAGAGCAGCAGCAGCAGCAGCAGCCTTCTCCAGCTGCTCTGCATACATCCCGAGGACGCCCAATTATTCATCATTACCTTCTACATTAATTATAAAATCGATTACCGGGAGTAGCTTCTGTGTAAAAACCCGCTGCTTGAAGGTTACCTCAAGAGGTTCAATGTTTATGACCGTGTGCGCGCGCACGCGAGTGCTGTGCATGTGTGTTCATCCAGGTGTGGTGATGAAGGTTGAGCTTCAGCTCCACACGCGCCATGTGCTCTAGACGAGTACCTGGTGCCTACAACTGCCCCCTCCCTCCTAGATCAAATAAGTTTATTGAGAAAAGGAAGTACATCTCAAAAGGATAGAGTAGCATAGACTATTTCTATCCTCGTCTATACAAGGTCCTTCAATTGGCTCACAAACCTTTACAGTACACAATTATTAATTAGATTTAATGTCACATTCCAATGGTAATCACATGGCATACTGTGAGATCTCATTGATTATGCTGCCCTTGTCATGTCTTGTGTTGGTGAAGGCAGACTAAGCAAGTTGGAGAACGTACAAAATGAAGCCATGAGAATAATACCAAGAACATTTTCATGGCCCAAGAAATAATATCACAGAGTCCTATGATCTTCTGAAACTGAATGTGTGTCAATCCTAATAAAACTGTTCACTATATTCCTTTTGGAAAGATGTGCAAGTCTTTTTGCATTATACCCATATCAGGTAATCTTGAGGTTATCTTGAGACGATTACGGGGCTTTAGTGTCCCCGCGGCCCAGTCCTCGACCAGGCCTCGACCCCCAGGAAGCAGCCCGTGACAGCTGACTAACTCCCAGGTGCCTATTTACTGCTAGGGAACAGAGGCATCAGGGTGAAATAAATTCTGCCCATTGTTTCTCGCCGGCGCCTGGGATCGAACCCGGGACCACAGGATCATATGTTCAGTGTTCTGTCCGCTCAGCCACAGGCTCCCTGTAAATCAGCCCTATAAATCAGCAAAACAAACTATGAGATGTATAACATTAGAAGCTATTGACAGTCATATTCAAAATCTCAAACCAACTGAAACCTACACCTTTACTGATGACTCTGTGCAGTTAGGCACTGGTAGAACAGGTTGTGTATGTGCAGTATACAAAGGGAATGAAATTATAATGTCTGGTACACAGACTGAGCAACTGGGCAAGCACGACAGACTGAGCTAATGGGTTTTTATCTAGCCAATGAGTACCTTAAGAGAGCCAGGGTTCGCTTGGAACATGAAGCAATCGTAAAGAATATGATAAACAATGTACATATACCCGACGGAACCGATGTCAGTACCCCAAGAGTGGGCTTCAAGGTGTATAACCCGAAGAATGATATTGACATGTTTGTAGATACGATAGCAAACAGCCACTTGAATAATACCCTGCATTGCTTGGAAAATACCAAATACCAATACCCTGGTAGTAATACCAATATACTGTATATTTGTCCTAAGAACAAATATAGTCATTTGGATAAAGATAAAAAAATCTAGACAAAGCTTGTAATTATAACAAATTAAATGTAATTATTACGAATACTATCAAGTAAAATTATGTTTTTGTATTATGACCTATGTATTTGTTTTTCAAGTAATGAGAATTTAGTTCGATGACCATTAAAAATACTGAATGGAGACGTTCAGTTTTAGTAAACACATACATACATATAAAATTGTTGTCTTTTACACATGTTACAAATTTTATCTTATATCATTAATAAATTTTATTGTATATACACCAGAATTCTCATTTTCCAATTTTTTGGAAATTTCATTTTCTATCATCTTATTTTTCCAATTGGGTGCAATAATGTTTACACAATAAAATTACCGAGATAGTAAGAGTGACTTCTCCCTTTATAATACATATTCCTTTATAACGATCATTTACACTTATAATGGGAAATATTTCCCATTATAACAATTAACTACTTAAAACACTTCTAATAATATACCGCCATCAGGCTTTTTAGCTCTTAAGACTAAATACAAATTATTACTTAAATTTAGGTATTTTGTGGATTATTCACGTTATTAAATTTTGAATTATACGTTTAATATTACTGCCATATCTGTGACGTCACAACGTGAGTGTGGGCCCGTATGACGGTTTGACCGGCCATGAGAACTTGACGGTTTGGCCGGCCATGAGAACTTGACGGTTTGGCCGGCCAATCCTTAACAAAGTGATGAGGATTTATTTTTTAAAGAAATATTAATTTTAAAGTTTGGGGATGACATTCGTATGATTTCTCTGATCATGGAAGCTCATATGATGATTACATCCTTAAATGTAAGTATGAATTTCTTCTCTGCTGTGAATATAGTTTGTCTTCCACACCTTTATTTATTTCAAACAGTGAATCTCTCAAACCTAATTTAAATAAAAGCAATGATATTGAAGGCATTTATATGGAACATTTTTCAGGTTTAAAATATGTTCAGATTTGTAATTGTTCACAAGATACATTTAAAACTCAAAAATTTAAACGGAATGCACGAAAGTTTCTTTATCGTTCGCGAAAAAATGAAATAATTTTGATCTTTATTCAAGGACTCTAGGCACTATGCCCCCCCCCCCTGGACTGCCTTGAATTACCTATCAGGACTCTGATTTGGATTCCCTGCAAGAACTATCTTTGTCCAGGTAGGGAATCCAAGGCACTCACACTATTACTATCGAACTATCTTTATGTTATCTTGAGATGATTTCGTGCCTAGTGTCCCGGCGGCCCGGTCCTAGAACAGGCCTCCACCCCCAGGAAGCGGCTCGTGACAGCCGACTAACTCCCAGGTACCTATTTACTGCTAGGTAACAGGGGCATCAGGGTGAAGAAACTCTGCCCATTTTTACTCGCCGGCGCCCGGGACTACAAGATCACGTGCCCAGTGTTATGTCCGCTCAGCCACCGGCTCCCGGTGGCTGAACGGAACTGATTGACTAAACAGACAGCCAGTTAATAAAGTGCATAAATTTTAAACAGCAAAACCTTTTTGTAGAGTTAAAAGCATGAGACCAGAAAATATATGAATTCCACCCTAGCCCCCCCTTCCTTATCACTATTCTGATACAATTATGTGATACAATATGTAGTTTTATGCGATTACTGAACATCAAAATACAAAATTATGAAGTCTTCACAACGCAAATCCAGTCTGGTCGACTTCTTCCCTTTTCCTTAAATTTTCGTCAGCCTGTGATGGCCGCTGTGATTCTTTTCTTTGCCTAAGATACCACAAAAGCCTTTGATAAAGTTTGCTATCAGGTTCTTGTTTCCTGTAGCTGCAAGTTTCCTATTCCTTTGGGTCTTTCTTTTCCCCTCTAAGCACTATCTATATGGTATTGTTCATAAGCTGTTATAATTTACAGTACCCTGTTATTTGTCCGTCAGGGGTTCTGAAGTCACTTTTTTGAGAGGGCGGGCCAATACCCCAATTAAAATATAAAACCTGAAATATGTAATTTTTTAAATTGATATGACCATATATAGGGATTATGTCATCAAAGTATATATAGTTTTTTTTATACAATATTCTCTTGATAGCGTTTGTCTTACAAATATGCCTTCAATGACCTCAAGTATTTACAGCAGTGGAAAGTAGGTAAATAATATTCAGCTTGAATTTAATCTAGAATTTAGAATAGATGATGATGGTAGCAGAAGACGAACCATTAAATATAATTAAGGTAAGGGCGTAAGGGAGAAATCACAGTTCTCTGAAAGTTCATAATATTCAAGATTTTCATCCGACACAATTAATAGATTTTTTCGCTTTCCAACATCGAGATACATTCAAAAAGTCTAAATTCAAAGGCAGATAATGGTCAGAGACAAACACAAAGCTTAACTAACTAGTCTTTCACATTCCCACCCTCTCCAACTTAATCTGTAAGAGTTTAAAATAGGTACGATTTTTTGCAAAGTTCCCAGCACCTTACTTGGGTGCTGTAACACCCAAGAAGGTGTTATACATGGAAAATACTGGAGGGAAAGGTCCCAAATCTGCACAGTAAAATAACAAGGTACTGGAGTGAACGACATAGAAGAAAATGCAGAATAGAACCAGTGAAGAGCAGAGGTGCCATGGGCACAATCAGAGAACACTGCATGAACATAAGAGGTCCACGGTTGTTCAACGTCCTACCAGCAAGCATCAGAAATATTACAGGAACAACAGTGGACATCTTCAAGAGGAAACTAGATTGTTTCCTTCAAGGAGAGCCGGACCAACTGGGCTGTGGTGGGTATGTGGGCCTGCGGGCCGCTCCAAGCAACAACTTGGTGGAACAAACTCTCGCAAGTCAAGTCAAGTCTGGCCTCGGGCCGGGCTTGGGGAGTAGAAGAACTCCTAGAACCCCATCAACCAGGTACCTTCTTTCTCAGGAAACTTCCTGGACTATCTGGAGACTTTGCACTTCAGTAGTTTAATATCACATAGCAGAGCGTTCGACATCTCCCAGGAGGCCAATAACGCATCATTCAGCTCCTCAATCATTCTTGGAGGTCGCTTGGGTGTTGTTTTATGCAGTGTTTTTGGTTGCCTTTCCCCACCTCTCAAGACCACCACCATGAACGCACCGTAGCAGCGTTCAACAGGCGCGAGCGACACGGCAAGACTTGTGCATCAGTTGAGGTAGAGAGCTGATGAAGAGTAATGATCTGGCACCTGCCTTCGACCACCTGTCCCTTTCTTTTGTCTCCTTTGTCTTGCAAAAGATCACCTTGCAAGACGCCCCCCCCCCTCCCTGTTCAGCTCGTTGATGCCGTGAGGGGGGCTTAGTGGGCGGCTGCCGGAGTGTGATGCTCCTTGGGGCAGTTCTCTGTCCTTTTGTAGCCTTGTGCTCCTGCTGCTGTCCTCTCTAATTGTGCTGAACGACTTTTCCTTTATTTCGTTTTTCTCCCCCCCTCTTGTTTCCTGCCGACCTTTTGCTTGTTTTGGTTAATCCTTTAAACTACTACTATTTTGACGTCCGGGTGCTTGAGGAGACATACTCTTGCACCTGTAGAACTGTAGTACCCAACGTCGAGAGCGAGGGGAACCTTTTATTGTCAATCCTCCTTTCGTAACTGAACCCGATCTCGACGGACTGACGGTTCTTAAGGAGGCGTTTGTGGGGCGTATACTAACGACGCACCCCTAGGGGGGCCACGACATGATCCGCAATAGCTTCATGTTGGGTGTCCTACCTCTAATTGTGGCTCCACGGTGGGTGTGGGGGCACATTCGTGAATGAATATTTTTCTTTCGTACTCATGTCGAATTCTGTTTCTTCTTTACCTTCTCAGGCTCGTGGGGTGGGCGACCAAGCCCCCGAGTCGGTCCATGTTGGAAGACTGGGCTCTGTAGCCTCCGCTGCTTTGGGCCCCGACCTTGCTCCTCCTTTGGCCTCTCTGACTACTCCCCTCCCTCCTCTGTGGTTGGGTCGAGCCCCAAGCCCCCAGTGGTGACCGAGCCGTGCCAGGGGACGAGGTAGTCTCTAGTTGTGACTACTGCGCCTTTTAACCCCTCTCTCTCTCTGGGGGTTCTCAACGCCGTCCTCAACACGGCCGCACACTCTCTGTTCCTTCCCGTTCGGATGCCTATCAAGCCTTGTTTGGTCCCGCTTCGTGGGCCAAATACTTTGATCTCCTCCCTCTTGAGTCTGCGCCTCCTGACGATTTCTCCCTTCATAGGCACCTTGTTGACTCCGTAGATGCCTCTGTCACCTTCAACCCGACCCGTCTCGATACACGTCTCGTTGCTGCTCCTCCTCAGGACGTGGCCTCCCGCTTGGCTGCTTTATCCTGCCTTGGCGAGACTCCTGTTCGGGTCTCAAAGAACGCTCGGTTGAATGCCAGTGTTGGCACTATTCTCCTTCTGCCCCATGTTGCGACCGGTGTTCGGAATCTGCAGGACTGCCACGATGATATTAAGCATATCGTTGAGGCCCAGGGCCATTCTGTCCTCCAAGTAGACACGTTTACTCGTCCCCCTTGTGGTCGTCGCCGTCAGCCCCTTGGGGTTGTGAAGATTACTTTCAATGGTAGGACCCTTCCGCCCTGTCATTCTTGCTGGTGCCAGCTGCTCTGTCCAGGCGTACATTCCTTCTCCTAGGCTCTGTAACAAGTGCTGGAGGTTTGGGCATGGACCTTCTCCGCTGCTCTGGGACTGTCTCTCTCTGTCCTTTGTGTGGGAGGCGAAGATCACCAAGTCGGAGTGCACTTTTTCCCATGCTCGCTTCCTCAACTGCAATGAGGCCCATCCTACCGTCTCCCGTGCGTGTATCCATTACAAGGTTGAGGCAGCCGTCCTCAACTTGAAGCACCAGGAGTGTTTATCTTTTCCCGAGGCGAGGCACCAGGTTCACCACCTCCCGCCTTATACTAACGTCTCTTATGCTCGCGTGTTGTACTCTTCCTCTCCTCGTCCTTCCCACCTCCTTCAGACTCGCAACCGTTTCCGGGCCTTGGACCCTGATATGCCCACTGCCCACTTCTCTGTTCCTTTGAGTTCTGTCCCGAACGGTCTCCCTCTTGGTCCTCTGTCTGGGGTTCCCCTTCTTTCTACCCGGTCTGTCATGTCTCCTGTCGTCGTCTTCCGCGTCTCCCTCCGATCCTCCTTCCCATACTTCTGCTCCGTCTATTGACTCTCCCCGCCGCCTGTCAGTGCGGGCTGATGTCCATCGCTCTCCTAATAGCCGTCGTGTGTGCTCTCTCTCGTTCAGCTTCCGTTGAGACGCTGAAATCCGTTGCCCAGTACGTAGTTGCTGGGACACCTGTCTCAGTCAGAAGCGTAAGGCTGGCTCCTCTCCTTCCTTCCTCCCCGGTGGGTTAAGAAGGCTTTGCTTTCTTCCTCGGCCCCTACTTCTGACTATCGCTCCTTCCCCTCCCATTTCGGTGGTTGTACCCCCTGTTCCTGCTTTGAAGGTTTCTTTAGCCCCCATTTCCCTCTCGGTTACTACCCTTGATGAGGTGCGCTCCCCTCTTTCTACTCTCCCTCTTCCGGCTGCTGTCCTTGACTGCTCCTCTCTGTTGCCTCCTCCTTCTCCGGACCCCGCCCGTTCTCCTCTGGCCTGTTCTCCAGCTTCCTTCCCTCCGTCTTTGCTCAGTTTACCCATGCCCCCTGACTTTGCTGACCCTGATCATCTTTAACGTGCTATGTTGCTCTTTCGCCTTTGTTTCTTCCTTGTTCTCTGTTGTTTTTCTTTCTCTTCTCGTCGATGTCTATTCTTCAATGGAACGTTCGGGTTATTTCGCCAATTTCCTTGAACTCCAACTTCTGATTTCGCGGTTTTAGCTCCTTTGAGTCTGTCTCCAGGAGCCGATGATTGGTGCTCGTCCTGGTCGCTTTCGTGGCTATTCCCCCCTCCCCTCCCAGCTGTTGCTGGGAGGGGGTGGAAGAGCGGAATTTTTCTCCTAACTATTCTGCTCTCTTGATTCGCTCTGAGGTTCCCTTTGTCCCCTTACTTTTTCCTTCGCCTCTCCATTGTTCTGCTGCTCGTATCTTTGTGGGGAAATGGTACACCGTTTGTTCCATTTATCTCCCCACGAGTGTCCCGCTTTCTCTTCCTGATTTGAAACACCTACTGGACTCGTTGCCAGAGACTGTGCTCGTGCTGGGTGATTTCAATTGCCATTCCCTTTGAGGTGGTGATCTGACGAACACCAGAGGTCGCCTTCTTGAGCTGTTTATCCTCTCTTCTTCCTTGTCTCTTCTGAATTCTGGCGAGCCCACGCATTTGGACTCTCGGACTCGCACCCTTTCTTGTCTTTATCTTTCTCGTCTTCTCTTTACTTAGATTTCACGTGGCAGGTTCTTTATGACCTCCATGGCAGTGACCATTTCCGCATTCTTGTTACCTTTTTCTCTTTTCACCCTCCCCTCTCCTTCCCTAGGTGGCAGTTTGCTAAAGCGGACTGGAACCTATTTACCTTCAGTGCTGCTCTCTCTGACCTCTCCCTCGCTCTCTCCTCCTCTTTCATGACACTGTCTTCGACGCTGCCCTCCGCTCTATTCCTCGCTCTTCCTCTCAGGGTCCACGGAAGTGCGTTCCCTGATGGAATGCAGACCGTGCTCAAGCTATCCGCTGTAAGTGTGCAGCCTGGAAGAGACACCGCCGTCGGCAGACGGCCGATTCTTTTCCTTTCTTTCGGAAGGCGAGTGCAGTTGCCTGTAGGGCCATCAGTACGGCTAAACGTGAATGTCGGGCATCTTATGTCTGCACCATTACTTCCGAAACTCTTCTGCCACAGATCTGGAAGCGTATCCGCAAGATAGCGGGTAAGTTCGTTCCCGATGTTTCACCGGGCCTTCACCTCCGTGGTACTCTTGTGGCGGACCTGTTGCAGGTCGCTACCGAACTGGGTTCCCACTTTTCTTCTGTTAGCTCTGGTCTTCATATTCCCCAATCTTTCCTTCTTCGTAAACCTGTCCTTGAATCTCGTCCTTTAGGTTTCTGCACTCTTCTTCGACTTCCTTATAATGATCCCTTCTCTCTCCGAACTTCGTTCTGCCCTGGCCCTCTGTGGTTCTACAGCGGCGGGCTCCGATGGCATTCATTATGAGATGCTTCGCCATCTCCCTCCGTGCACGTCTCGGTATTTACCGAGTCTGTATAATCGGATCTGGGAGTCATCGTCAGTCCCTGAGGATTGGCTCGATGTCGTTGTCCTACCTGTTAGCAAACCGGGGTCTCTGGGAACATCCCCTAAGGACTTTCGTCCTATTGACCTCAAGTTGTGTCTGCAAACTCTTTGAACGTATGGTTAACGTTCGTCTGATGTGGTTCCTGGAACACCATCACCTCCTCTCCCCTTCTCAACTTGGTTTCCGCAAGTGTCGCAGCATAACAAGTGTCCTGGTGAACTTGAGGTCTATATTCTTACTTCTTTTGATGCGAAGGCCTCCGTTGTCGTCGTCCTTTTCGACCTGGAAAAGGCTTACGACACCACTTGGCGATATCATATTCTATCCCAGCTTCATTCTTTTGGCCATCGTGGTCATCTCCCTCTCTTTCTCCGCAGCTTCATCTAATCGTTCCTTTTGGGTGAGGCTTGGTACTGCGCTCTGACTCTTCAGCAATACGAGGGTATGCTGCAGAGTAGTGTTCTGAGCACTACTCTTTCTGGTTGCCCTCAATGGTCTTTTTTCCTCTCTTCCTTCAGGCGTCTTCTCCGCTCTCTATGTCGATGATCTTACCCTTTGGTGTCAGGATGATGATTCGCCTCTCCTTCAACGCCGGCTTCAACTTGCAATTGAAGCCATGATCGGTGGCCCAAGACGACACGGCAACAAGTTCTCTACTACTAAGACTTGTGCCATGACTTTTACTCTGAAACGGGTCGTTCTTCGTCCCCCTGTCACTTTATGGTCATCCCCTTGAGTACATAGATTCCACGAAGCTTTTGGGGTTATTCTTTGACACTCGTTTGTCTTAATCTCCTCATCTCTCTTACCTCCGTGTTGAGTGCTCTAAGGCCCTTACCCTCCTTCGGGTGTTGTCCCATACTTCTTGGGGAGCGGATAGGCCGCTCCCCAAGAAGCGTTTCTGTTCGTTCAAGGTTTAGTTTCCAAAGGAAAAGCGCATGTATATATATCCCCTCTTTCGTCAAATTTAATTTTGATAAGACCGCACCCGTTTCAGTGTGTTCTCGCCTATCTGTGCTTATGGGAGAGTTTAGATTCAGCCCTAATTAGAGAGTTGTGTATGTCAAAGGACTAATCTGGATGCATAGGTGAACACCGGAGACACAGAGTGCATTTTAGTGGAAGCTGCTAATGTTGTAAGAGATATTGGACGCTTTTAATGTACTTTCCCCCCCCCTACCCCTACTCCTCCGTGGTGCCTCCTTGCCGTGGTGAGGGGCTCACGTACACCTCCCTGGGACCAGTGTGGGCTGCCTTTGCCCCCTCTGCTGCCGTGGTGCTGAAGGGTACCACGTAGGGGCCTTGTGAGCCATCGGACCACCCGCTGGAGGGGTCGCCCGTGAGGGGCCGCCCTGAGTGGATGGTTGGGTGTCCAAGGCTGAGGCTATAGGGGGAATGGGGTCTTAGCTCCAGTGTGGGAGAATGGATGATGTAGTAGGACTCACTTGTTGAAAAGGGGGAGCACCGCTGGGGACGACGCACCCTTCCTGCACCAACCAGGGCAGCCAGGGAGGCCGAGCGCGGGCAGGTGGTATCCCTTGGTTCCAGGTCCCAAACTTTTGAAATTGTTTGCTGCATGCATGACGACACGACTTCTCTTACCCAAGCTCATGGGGTGGGCGACCAGGCCCCTGAGTTGGACCGTCCTGCAAGACCGGGACATTTAGCCCCTGCTACAGGGCCCGGTTTCGGCCCAGACTGGACTTCCTCCCTGCTCCCCACCCTCCTCTGTGGTTGGGTCGAGCCCCAAGCCTGCTGTGGTGACTGCCTCGTCCCCTTGCACGGCTCCGTCTCTTCTTGTGACTACTGTGCCTTATGACCCATCTCTCTAAAGGTTCTCATCGCCGTCCCCGCCACGGCCGCTCTCGTATGCTCCCTTCCCATAATAATTCGAACCATGCTTTGTTTGGTCCTGCTACGTGGACAAAGTACTTTGACCTCCATCCTTTAGATTCAACTCCTGACGATTTCTCCCGTCATAGGCATCTTGTAGATTCAGTAGATGTCTCTGTTACCTTCAACCCCACCCGTCTTGGTACCCGTGTCGTTGCTGCCGAGAATTGCAATGAGGCCCTCCCTATCTTCTCCCACACGTGTATACGTTACAAACTTGAGGCGGCCGTCCTCAACTTGAAGCACCGGAACCGTTTGTCTTTTCCTGAAGCTCGGTGCCTGGTTCATCATCTCCCCTCTTTCGCTGGAGTCTCCTATGCTCGCGTGGTGTGCTCTTCCTCTCCTCGTCTTTCCCACCTTCCTCAGTCTCAACCATTTCCAAGCCTTAGACCCGGACACACCCACCACCACCTCCCATGTTTCCTTCCGTTCTGTCCTAGAGGTTTCCCCTCCTGGTTCTCTGTCTAGGTTTCCTCTTTTCTACCCAGTCTGTCTGTCTCCTGTGTCTTCTTTCTCGTCTCCATCTGGGCCTCCTTCCCGTCATTCTCCTTCGTCTCTTCGCTCTCCATGCCCCCCGACTGTGCGGGCTGATGTCCATCGCTCTCCTGGTGGTCATGTTTGCTCTCGCTCTTCTCCTATTGTGACGCTAGTCTGTTGCCCAGTACATTGCTGCTGGGACACCTGTCTCTGAGTCAGAAGCGGAAACCTGGCTCCTCTCCTTCCTCCTCCCCGGTAGGTAAGAAGGCTTCGTTTTCTTCTTCGCCCCCTAATCTGATTCTATCGTTCCTTCCCCTCCCGCTTCGGTGGTGGAGCCCCCTGTCCCTCCTGTGAAGCTTTCTTTAGCCCCCCGTTCCGTCTTGGTTACTGCCCTTGCTGAGGTGCACTCCCCTCTCTCTGCCCCCCCCCCTCCTCCTCTTCCTCATCCTGCCACCTGTCAGACCTCACCCTAGATCCGCTCACCAAAATAAGTCCCTTATTTGAAGATGATGTATCATCTGTATGGAACTATGAGCACAGTGTTGAGCAATATAAAGCAACGGGTGGGACAGCTCTTGCCAGCGATGATGCACAGATAGTTAAAGCCAGGCAATTCCTCGACACTTTCAGTCTAACACCAGCAGACAGTCAAGTACTGTAGTTTCAACAGGAAAAGCACTCATGGTTTGCCAAATGGCAACTGGTTGGTTGTAATGGAACTACAAAACAAGCGGCTATTCAAGTTCATATTTTGGAGTTAATCATTTTCAATTTAATGATGCTTATGTTTTATTGATTTTATTAAATGTGCTGTAAATAAATCTTGAGTACTGTATATTCCGAATATGAGTAGGTACAGTATGAAAAATTTGGTGCATGCAGATAATACTTCTTTTAGTGAGTGAAAGAGAATTGTGTAGGTGAACATTGTATCAAGATATGTGAGAGGAGACTTAAATGTGAATGTGGACTAAAGAAAAATTGTGGCAAGCAAAATTGAGTGTCTGGAATAAATGTGGAAAGTGAAGTGCTGGAAATTGTGTATCGGTTAAAATACCTGGGATGTGATTGATGGAAGCAGTATTTGTGAACTTGGAGGGTCGGGAGGGAGCCGGTCGGTCGAGCGGACAGCACGCTGGACTTGTGATCCTGTGGTCCTGGGTTCGATCCCAGGCGCCGGCGAGAAACAATGGGCAGAGTTTCTTTCACCCTATGCTTCTGTTACCTAGCAGTAAAATAGGTACCTGGGTGTTAGTCAGCTGTCACGGGCTGCTTCCTGGGGGTGGAGGCCTGGTCGAGGACCGGGCCGCGGGGACACTAAAAGCCCCGAAATCATCAAGATAACCTCAAGATAACCTCCTCCTCCAGACCCTGCTCGTCCACCTCTGGTCTGTCTTCCTGCTCCTTTCCCTCCTCCTTTACTCGTTTACCTATGCCCCCTAATCCTGACTTCGCTGACCCTGATCCTGACTCTCTGCTTCTTTAACGTGCTGTGTTCCTTTTTCACCTTCGTTTCTTCTTTGCTCTGTTGCTGTCCTTTCTCTTTGCCGATGTCTATTCTTCAATGGAACATCCGTGGACGTCAATTTCCTTGACCTCCAACTTCTAATTTCACAGTTTTCGCCCCTTTTGTGTCCGTTTCCAGGAGCCGATGCTTGGTGCTCGTCCTGGTCGCTTCTGTGGCTATTCTTTTCTCTCCCCCCTCCCCCCAGCTGCTGCTGGGGCCCATAACTCTTCTGCTCTCTTGATTTGCTCAGATGTTCCCTTCATCCCCTTACTATTTTCATCGCCTCTCCACTGTTCTGCTGCCTGTGTGCGCGCGCGTAAATGGTACATGGTTTGTTCCATCTATCTCCCCCCACTGTCCCACTTTCTCTTCCCGATCTTAAACACCACCTAGACTCCTTGTCGGAGCCTGTGTTCCTGCTGGGTGATTTAAATTGTCATGCCCATTGGCATGATGTGCTGACAAACGCCTGGGTTCGCCTCGAACCTTTCATCCTCTCCTCTTCCCTGTCCCTTCTGAATTCTGGTGAGCCCACTCATTTGGACTCTCGGACTCGCACCTTTTCCTGTCTATCTTTCTCTGTGCTCGTCACCTTTCCTTAGATTTCGGGTGGCGAGTCCTTTATGACCTCCATGGCAGTGACCTTTTTCCCGTCCTTGTTACCTTTTTCTCTTTTCACTCTCCTCTCCCCCTTCCCTTGGTGGCGGTTTGCCGAGGCTGACTGGCGCCTCTCCGTGCTACTATTTCCGACCTCTCCGTTCTGCCTCTTCCTCGTGCCCTCCTTTTCCATAACACTTTGACGCTGCCCTCCGCTCTATTCCCCGCTCTTCCTCTTGGGGAACGTGGAAGTGCGTTCCCTAGTGGAATGTGGACTATGCTCGGGCTGTCTGCTGTAAGCGTGCAGCCTGGAAGACACCCCGTCGCTGGCAGATGTCTGAATCTTTTCTTTCGTTTCGGAAGGCGAGTGCGGTGGCCTGTAGGACCATCCGTGCGGCTAAGCATGCATGCTGGATGTCTTATGTCTCCACCGTTACATTCGAGACTCCTCTGCCACTGGTCTGGAAGCATATCCGCAAGATAGTGGGCAAGTTCGTTTTCGATGTCTCGCCAGATCTTTGCCTCCGTGGTGCTCTTTGGGCGGACCCGTTGAAAGTCACGATCGAACTGGGTTCCCACTTTTCATCTGTTGGATTGGGGAAGATGAGAACCAGAACTTTTTCTTTGTAAGCCTATTCTTGAATCTAGTCCTTTAGATTTTTGTACTCATCTTCGCCTTCCATATAAAGATCCCTTCTCTCTCTCTCTCTCTCTCTCTGAGCTTCAATCTGCCCTAGGCCTCTGCGGTTCACAGTGGCAGGCTCCGATGGTATTCATTATGAAATGCTTCGCCATCTCCCTTCGTGCACGTCTCGGTATTTACCGAGTTTGTACAATCGGGTCTGGGAGTCGTCGTCAGTCCCCGAGGAATGGCTCGATGCTGTTGTCCTCCCTGTTCGGAAACCAGGGTCTCTCGGGTCATCCTCCAAGGACTTCCACCCTATTGCCCACACGAGTTGTGTCTGCAAGCCTTTGAACGTATGGTTAACGTTCGTTTGATGTGGTTCTTAGAACACTATCACCACCTCTCCCCTTCTCAATTTGGTTTTCGCAGGTGCCGAGGCACAACGGATGTCCTGGTGAACTTGGAGGTCTATATTCGTACTGCTTTTGCTGCGAAGACCTCCGTTGTTGCCGTCCTTTTTGATCTGGAAAAGGCTTACGGCACTACCTGGCGGTATCATATTCTGTCTACTTCATTCTTTTGGCCTTCGTGGGAATCTCCCTCTCTTCCTCCAGAGTTTCCTCTCTCGTCGTTCCTTTCGTTTGCTGCTTGGTACCACTCTCTGTCCCTTTTATGCAGTATGAGGGTGTACCCGAGGGTAGTGTTCTGAGCACTACTTTTTCTAGTTGCCCTCAACGGTCTTCTTTGCTCTCTTACTTCTAGCATCTTCTCCACTCTCTATGTAGACGATTTTACCCTTTGCTGTCAGGGTGATGATTCGCCTCTCCTTCAATGGCGGCTTCAACTTGCGATTGATGCCGCGTCGTCTTGGGCCACCAATCATGGCTTCAAGTTCTCTGCATCTAAGACGTGTGCTATGACTTTTACTCTGAAGCATGTCCTTCTTCGTCCCTCTTTGTCGCTTTATGGTCATCCCCTTGTGTACAGGAATTCCGCTAACCTTTTGGGGTTAATCTTTGACACTTGTTTGTCTTAGAGGTAAGAGATATGGGGAGACCGAGTTGAATGCTCTAAGGCCCATAACCTACTTAAGGTTTAGTCCCATACTTCTTGGGGAGCGGATAGGCGCACGCTCCTATTTGCACTCCTCTCTCGTCCTGTCTAAACTCTATTATGGTTGCCCTGCATACTCTTCTTCTCCTCCTCCTACTCTTCGCCGTCTTGATGTTTTGCACCATACTGGGTTGCGTCTCAGCTCTGGTGCCTTTCGTTCGACTCCCGTCCTCAGTTTTTATGTTGACACTGGCTTCCTCTCTCTCCAGAACCGCCGTGATCGCTAGTCTTTGCTATCTTGAGCAGTTCTTACAACATCCTTCCTCTCGCCTCTGTCATGCTTTAACTTTTACCCCTCCTGTGGTTCCTGTTCCTTTTCATCGCCTCCCTTTTTTTTACCCGTCTATCTCGCTTACAGGATTCTCTTTCTGTTCGTATTTCTAATGTTTCTCCTCGTATTGTTCCTTCCTTATCTCCACGGAGAGTCCCCCTTCCAAAGTTTTTTACGTCCTTGACCCGCATTACTAAAGCTTTTACTACTCCTACGGTTATGGAACGCCTTTCTTCCTTGAGCACTCTTCCTTCCACTGTTTCCATCTTCACTGATGGGTCTAAGTCTGCAGACGGTGTGGGCTACTCTGTTGCTTTTCCTGACAGCATTTGTGTCGCCTCCCTTCGGAAACTAGCGTCTTCATCGCAGAACTTTATGCTATTCTCTATGTTCTCCGTCTCTTGCTTTCTCATTGTCATTCCTCCTTTGTGGTTGTAGTTGACTCTTAATGCCCTCACGGCTCTAGGGTCCTTTATTCCTGTCCATCCGGTGGTCATCAAGATTCCACATTGGCCGTTTCTTATTTCTAGTAAATTTAAATCAGTAGAGTTTTGCTGGGTTCCCAGCCATATTGGCGTTTCTTTAAATGAGCGTGTGGATGCTGCTGCTAGGGAAGCTATCCGTTCTTGTCCCATCTCCCGTAAAGGTATTCCTTATTCCGACTTGTTATCCTGTTATTCATTCCTGCATCCTTGCCCGATGACAAGGTTGTTGGTATTCTGTAGTTGGTAACAAGCTGCGTACTCACAAATGTATTTGTGTCCCCTGTGGCCTTCCTCCTACCACCGTAACCGGCAATGGAAAACTGCTCTAGTAAGGTTGTGGATTGGCAGTACTCGCTTAACTCACGG
>WNGS01010265.1:35534-48251 GCA_020271785.1 Procambarus virginalis | reverse complement strand
TAGCATGGCGCTCTCAACAAGTGCAATGGCGGCTTTGTGTCACACCCCAATTTCCTTAAAAGCACAACACCGTTTGCGCCCCACTCGAAGCACCCCGTCCCGACCTCGCTATCCCGAACACCACCCCGCTACAGGCCCCTCTAACCCGACCGACCCAAACCTCGTGGTGTCGCCTTTGTTGACGTGTTGGAAGCCGCTCGGGCGTTCGTCGATGCTGAATCCGCTCGTTCTTGGATTTATTTATTTGCCCAACTC
Source organism: Procambarus virginalis (assembly GCA_020271785.1). Taxonomy (NCBI): domain Eukaryota; kingdom Metazoa; phylum Arthropoda; class Malacostraca; order Decapoda; family Cambaridae; genus Procambarus; species Procambarus virginalis. The sequence continues at coordinate 47,996 of WNGS01010265.1, read as the reverse complement.
GTCTTCCACGTACATCAGTTGGACAGGAAGTTAAAGAGAGCTGGGATAAGTTCAAGGGTCAAGAGAGAGGCAAGCCGGAGGAGCAGGAGGACAAAGAGGAGAAAAAACAGAGTAGTTTGGAGAAGAGGACACTAGAGGAGGAGTGAAGAAGGAGGAGGGGAGACGTGATTGTGTGGCGGAGCATCCAGCTTTACAACCAACACAAACACCAAATATTATAACCAATGGACATGCGCGTGAAATGTGCCTGTATAATGTCCTGTATAATGTGCCTGTATAACGTGCCTGTATAACGTGCCTGTATAATGTGGCTGTATAATGTGCCTGTATAACGTACCTATATAATGTGTATATTGTTCCTGTATAATGTGCCTGTATAACGTGCCTGTATAATGTGCCTGTATAACGTGCCTGTATAACGTGACTGTATAATGTGCCTGTATAACGTGCCTGTATAACGTGACTGTATAACGTGACTGTATAACGTGACTGTATAACGTGCCTGTATAATGTGCCTGTATAACGTGCCTGTATAACGTACCTGTATACGTGCCTGTATAACGTGACTGTATAACGTGCCTGTATAACGTGCCTGTATAACGTACCTGTATAACGTGCCTGTATAACGTGCCTGTATAACGTGCCTGTATAATGTGCCTGTATAACGTGACTGTATAACGTGCCTGTATAATGTGCCTGTATAACGTGCCTGTATAACCTGACTGTATAACGTGCCTGTATAACGTGCCTGTATAACCTGACTGTATAACGTGCCTGTATAACGTGACTGTATAACGTACCTGTATAACGTGCCTGTATAACTGTGCCTGTATAACGTGCCTGTATAACTGTGCCTGTATAACGTGCCTGTATAACGTGCCTGTATAAGTGTGTCTGCTGTATAACTGCTGTAAACGACTGTATAACGTGACATCTGCTATAACGGTGACGTCTAGTTATTCAGCAATGTTATACAGGCACATTACAAGCATACAGCATGCACTGGAGGGGGAGAGTGTTGCTTGGTGTGTGTGGACCACATAGTGTAGCAGCGGGTGTAGCTAATGTGGCAACATGTTACGGGTGTACTGTTGAGTAGAGTGTAGTGTCGGAGTATAGTGTAGTGGATGTAGTGAGTGTATCAGGGTATAGTGAGTGAAGCGAGTGTGCTGAGTGTAGTTGGCTCAGCAGGTGTTGTGGGTGTAGCGGGTGTTGGCGTGTTGGGTGTAGCAGGTGTGGCTGTAGAGGTGTTTGGTAGCAGGTGTTGTGTGACAGTGTTGTGGTGTAGCAGGTGTTGTGGGTGTAGCAGGTGTTGTGGGGTGTAGCAGGTGTTATGAGTGTAGCAGGTGTTGTGGGTGCAGCAAGTGTTGTGGGTAAAGCAGGTGGTTATGAGTGTAGCAGGTGTTGTGGGTGCAGCAAGTGTTGTGGGTGTAGCAGGAGTTATGGGTGTAGCAGGTGTATTGGGTGTAGCAGAGTGTTGTGGCTGTAGCAGATGTTGTGGTGTGTAGCAGGTGTTATGAGTGTAGCAGATGTATGGGTGTAGCAAGTGTTGTGGGTGTAGCAGGTGTAGTGGGTGTAACAGGTGTGTGGGTTGTAGCAGGTGTTGTGGGTGTAGCAGGTGTTGTGGGTAAAGCAGGTGTTGTGGGTGTAGCAGGTGTTGTGTGTGCAGCAAGTGTTGTGGGTGTAGGTGTTGTGGGTGTAGCAAGTGTTGTGGGTGCAGCAAGTGTTGTGGGTGTAGCAGGTGTAGTGGGTGTAACAGGTGTTGTGGGTGTAGCAGGTGTGGGTGCAGCAGGTCTTGTGGGTGTAGCAAGTGTTGTGGGTGTAGCAGGTGTTGTGGGTGTAGCAGGTGTTGTGGGTGTAGCAGGTGTTGTGGGTGTAGCAGGTGTTGTGGGTGTAGCAGGTGTTGTGGGTGTAGCAGGTGTTGAGGATGTAGCAGGTGCTGTGCGTGTAGCAGGTGTTGTGGGTGTAACAGGTGTTGTGGGTGTAGCAGGTGTTGTGGGTGTAGCAGGTGTTGTGGGTGTCGCAGGTGTTGTGGGTGCAGCAGGCGTTGTGAGTGTATTAGGTGTTGTGGGTGTAGCAGGTGTTGAGGGTGTAGCAGGTGTTGTGCGTGTAGCAGGTGTTGTGGGTGTAACAGGTGTTGTGGGTGCAGCAGGCGTTGTGAGTGTAGGTGTTGTGGGTGTAGTAGGTGTTGTGAGTGTAGCAGGTGTTGTGGGTGTAGCAGGTGTTGTGGGTGTAGCAGGTGTTGTGGGTGTCGCAGGGTGTGGGTGTAGCAGGTGTTGTGGGTGTCGCAGGTGGTGTGGGTGCAGCAGGCGTTGTGGGTGTAGCAGGTGTTGTGGGTGTCGCAGGTGTTGTGGGTGTCGCAGGTGGTGTGGGTGTAGCAGGTGTTGTGGGTGTAGCAGGTGTTGTGGGTGTCGCAGGTGGTGTGGGGTGCAGCAGGCGTTGTGAGTGTAGCAGGTGCTGTGGGTGTCGCAGGTGCTGTGGGTGCAGCAGGCGTTGTGAGTGTAGCAGGTGCTGTGGGGTGTCGCAGGTGTTGTGGGTGTCGCAGGTATTGTGGGTGTCGCAGGTGGTGTGGTGTAGCAGGTGTTGTGGGTGTAGCAGGTGCTGTGGGTGTCGCAGGTGGTGTGGGTGCAGCAGGTGGTGTGGGTGTTGCAGGTGGTGTGGGTGTAGCAAGTGTTGTGTGTGTGTCGCAGGTGTTGTGGGTGCAGCAGGTGGTGTGGGTGTCGCAGGTGGTGTGGGTGTAGCAGGCGTTGTGAGTGTATGTTGCGGTGGTGGTTTTGGGTGGTGTTACCGCTGATGGACCACCAACCCACAACTCGACAAATGCTCATATTTCACTAGGAGATCACACTAGGCACTTCTGGCTCTTGGAGAGGGACTCAACGTCACACGTTTAGGGGATGCGGCTCCAACACGCAGCCTTGTTGTCACGTGCACACACCCACTCGAGCCGCTGTGACTCCCCACTCTCTCCTTATGGAATATGACCTCCTCAATCCCCTTTATCTTACTAGACTTCTGTCTTACCCTGTCCACAGCAGTGGTTCCTGTTTCTTGCTCTCTCTCTCTCTCCTTCTTTACTATTTCCTGGGAAGCCTCACTGGGACAAGTGCAAACACCAGCAAATTTGAATACATTTACTGGACGAAGTACATAACAATACATGCATACATATAATAATAATGATGAATCCTATACTCTGTACTATTATAATCAGGTTGCACTCCAACACCATCAGAACTCTATCCTCAGCTTGCTAAGTGGTATCCTATCTCTTGGTATTACCTAATGTTATCAACCTCCTCAAGTAGATCAAGTCTTACAATATAATGTTACACTACCATCATGAGAATGTATACATATATATATATACCTATAAACACATATAAGGCAAATCAGCATTTGAATGCAATATCATACATATATATATATATATCAGTATAAATGATCCGTGCCACACAACGAATCAATTGACCATTCTATCAGTCTTAGAATACATATATATCTGTAGGTACTCCTGCCTACGTCTGTAACTCTAAACTTCAATATACACTTCTTGGCACATAAATGGCAAACGATCACTCACCTCTCACTGCGTCGTTCACGCTAATGACAAACACTCTCACCTCCATACAAGTGATCAGTTAGAACTACTTCACTACCCTGACAACTTCAGGTTCCTCAGGGCTTAAACACCAGAATCCTCTGCAGCTCCTCTAGGCTGCTACCATGAAGATTCCTTGAACAACTATGGTGCTTCCCTAGTCCTATTAGGATCATCCACAGCTCTCCTGGTTGCTGCACCATAAATTTTCCTCGAATAACTGTGGCACTTCACCACCTCTGCAGAAGCACGTGACACTCCTCCTCACTGCTTCTTCATAGCTCGGGGTCCTCTCCTCCCCTGCCTTGGAGTCTCATCAACCACTCCCTCTGTGCTGGCTTCCAAGTCCTCAGCAACTTCTTCCCCAAAGGACAAACCTGCAACCCATTTGCACTCCAATAAATTGTTTCCCTTTTTAACACATAAACAAAATTAATCACATAATATCTTCGCCTTCACTCCCTATCTGTCCTCTACATTTAATGAGAGTGGACTCCCCCGTGGGCGAGTCCATGCGCCACCTGGCTGGGCAAGCCTCACTCACGCTGGGAGGGGCCTCCTCCCTCAGGAGCCGGGCTCCTTCAGTTGCCCGCCAGCGCTCAGAGAAGACGGATATCGCTCTGCGCTCCTCCCACTTCACTCTCTTATTTTAGGCTTTCTGCCATATCAAAACATTTCTAACTTGAAAATAAACATCGCTACTGTCGCTGGGCACACGACCAACTACAAGCAAACACTATGAACTGGCTTAAATCGGGCTTACCACAGATTATCTGGTCGAGGGCGCTTCTCCCTCTGACAACGTCTGACCAGGGCGCTTGTCACAGCCCACAAAACTGTCACTGGGCGGCTTAATACTCTCTCCTCGCCGTCCAGGACTTGAGACCACACGTCCTCAGCTCGACTCAACAGCTGGAACGTCTGCACCTTCTCTTCTCTTGGAGATAATATCGCTAGGGGTTCCCTCCTGGCGGGAGCTCGTCAAAGCGCGGCCTCTCCCCTGCGATGTCTGGCCTCAAGTGAGGTCATCGCCCTCCACAAGCGAGCCTCACGCCTCCAGTAACTTGTCCACATCTCCTAACAAGTCATTTATCTGTTTTCTAGTTCATTGCCCATAATCTCAAACTTTTATATAAATTCAACACACTATTTTACATCTGTGTTATCGCCTCTATAATTTCTGGACCTTCCAGTTAGGTCAGGCTTGCTGAATAACTCTCAAAGGGTGAGACTCGTTTCTCCTGCAGGCTGAGATCATAACATGTAGCAGGTGGTGTGGGTGCAGCAGGTGGTGTGGGTGTAGCAGGTGGTGTGGGTGTCGCAGGTGTTGTGGGTGTCGCAGGTGGTGTGGGTGTCGCAGGTGGTGTGGGTGTCGCAGGTGGTGTGGGTGTCGCAGGTGTTGTGGGTGTCGCAGGTGGTGTGGGTGTCGCAGGTGGTGTGGGTGTCGCAGGTGGTGTGGGTGTCGCAGGTGGTGTGGGTGTCGCAGGTGGTGTGGGTGTCGCAGGTGGTGTGGGTGTCGCAGGTGGTGTGGGTGTCGCAGGTGGTGTGGGTGCAGCAGGTGGTGTGGGTGTAGCAGGTGGTGTGGGTGCAGCAGGTGGTGTGGGTGCAGCAGGTGGTGTGGGTGCAGCAGGTGGTGTGGGTGTAGCAGGTGGTGTGGGTGTAGCAAGTGTTGTGGACTGTATCCAATCCAATCATAGTGATAGACACCAATATGTAACAGACCAATATGTAACACACCAATATGTAACACACCAATATGTAACACACCAATATGTAAGCATCAGTTACATAACCTTTCCCACTCTTCCAATAACCGTTGGAGTGCCACAGGGCAGTATCTTGGGACATCTCATATTTCTTATATACATAAATGAACTGCCTAATGTCTCTAACATTCTTAAACCTATATAGTTTGCTGATGATACTACCCGCATCTACTCAGATCCCAACCCACACACATTAAATAATGTTGTGAATAATGAATTTAAACAAATTCACTTATGGATGTCAACCAACACACTAACACTAAATATAATAAAGACCTATTACATATTATTTGGGAAGCAAATCAACAAATGCAATTCATCTTCTGATAAACAATGTTAACATCAGTAATACAAATGATGGAAAGTTTCTTGGCCTATTCCTAGACAAGAGACTCAACTTCAGCACCCACATACAACACATAACTAAGAAAGTCTCTAAAACAGTTGGCATACTCTCCAAAATCAGATATTATGTACCTAACTCTGCTCTCATCTCTCTATACTATGCACTAATCTATCCCTATCTTAATTATGGTATCTGTGCATGGGGGTCTACCACTGCAAACCACCTTAAGCCCATCATCACCCAGCAAAAAATCTGCTATCAGAATTGTAACAAATTCTGTTTTCAGACAACACTCAGCTCCCTTGTTTAACTCCCTAAACATGCTAAACATAATCTCATTCCACACATTTTCTTGTGTCAACTACATTTACAAAACCCTGTTCTTAAATGCAAATCCTGCTCTGAAACTCTCCCTGGACAGATGTAATAGGACCCATTATCACCACACCAGAAATAAATATCTCTTTGATATCCCCAGAGTCAAACTTAATCTGTGTAAACACTCTATGCAAATTAAGGGACCTAGTCTATGGAACTCGCTCCCTAATGAATTGAAAAGCTGTCCAACTTTTGCCTCATTTAAAAACAAAACCAAAAAGTACCTTATTTCATCTACATAGTGTCCTACCCTGTGCTTTAAAATTGCACTGTATCTAGTGCTACCCAATCCCCCAATCTTTATGTACCTAATCCAAACAACTTTACCATTGTGATCATTGCTGTTTTTCTTATATGTGCTATCATTATGCTGTACTGTGCCTATTAATCTTTGTTAAGCTTAATCGAGCAGTCAATGCAATCAATCAGAGCTACCAATGTGCTTTAATGTACCTACTTATCTCATTTTTTTCTTGCAATGTACCTGTTATCACTTTATAAATTTTGCTAGAATTTACCTACTTAAACTTATTTATGTTAGATTAAGGACCTGCGCGAAATGCTGCGCGTACTAGTGGCTTTACAAGAATGTAAACACCATGCTATATATCCTCACAACCCCAATGTACCTTCTTGTATACATATAAACAAATAAATAAAAGCTGTTGTGGGTGTAGCAGGTGTTGTGAGTGTAACAGGTGTTGTGAGTGTAACAGGTGTTGTGGGTGTAGCAGGTAATTGTGGGTGTATCAGGTATTGTGGGTGTAGCAGGTGTTGTGAGTGTAACAGGTGTTGTGGGTGTAGCAGGTAATTGTGAGTGTAACAGGTGTTGTGGGTGTAGCAGGTAATTGTGGGTGTAGCAGGTGTTGTGGGTGTAGCAGGTGTTGTGGGTGCTGGTGGGGGTTGAACTCTGCTCTTTCGGCCCGCCTCTCAACTGTTTCTAACTACTAACGTTTTGTTCTGCCCGTGTGTGTGTGTGCGCGTGCGTGCGTACTCACCTAGTTGTACTCACCTAGTTATGCTTGCGGGGGTTGAGCTCTGGCTCTTTGGTCCCGCCTCTCAACCGTCAATCAACAGGTGTTCAGGTTCCTGAGGCTATTGGGCTCTATCATATCTACACTTGAAACTGTGTATGGAGTCAGCCTCCACCACATCGCTTCCTAATGCATTCCATTTGTCAACCACTCTGACACTAAAAAAGTTCTTTCTAATATCTCTGTGGCTCATTTGGGCACTCAGTTTCCACCTGTGTCCCCTTGTGCGTGTGCCCCTTGTGTTAAACAGCCTGTCTTTATCAACCCTGTCGATTCCCCTGAGAATCTTAATGTGGTGATCATGTCCCCCCTAACTCTTCTGTCTTCCAACAAAGTGAGGTTCAATTCCCGTAGTCTCTCCTCGTAGCTCATACCTCTCAGCTCGGGTACTAGTCTGGTGGCAAACCTTTGAACCTTTTCCAGTTTAGTCTTATGCTTGACTAGATATAGACTCCATGCTGGAGCCGCATACTCCAGGATTGGTCTGACATATGTGGTATATAATGTTCTGAAAGATTCCTTACACAAGTGTCTAAAGGCCGTTCTTATGTTAGCCAACCTGGCATATGCTGCTGATGTTATCCTCTTGATATGAGCTTCAGGGGACAGGTCTGGCGTCATATCAACCCCCAGGTCTTTCTCTCGTTTCTTTCTTTCCCTCACCCTCACCCCTCAGGTCCCCTCACCCTCACCCCGCAGGTCTCCTCACCCTCACCCCGCAGGTCCCTCACCCTCACCCCTCAGGTCTCTTCTCCCTCACCCCTTAGGTCCCCTCACCCTCACCCCTCAGGTCCCCTCACCCTCACCCCTCAGGTCCCTTCTCCCTCACCTCTCAGGTCCCCTCACCCTCACCCCTCAAGTCCCCTCACCCCTCAGGTCCCCTCACCCTCACCCCTCAGGTCCCCTCACCCTCACCACCACTAACCTAACCATTCACAAGACACGCAGACCCCCCCCCCCCCACCTCCAAGACTCACAAAAATTCCGGGACTCATCGTACTGAGGCACCCGGCACCAGGGACGCCCCCCCCCCTAGTAAACAACCCCCCCCCCCCCAGGGCCGCCCCATACCCCCCCCCCCCAGGGCCGCCCCATACCCCCCCTTACCCCTTATTCTTGCCACGACCATTATCGTCCAATATCTTAATAACTTCCCCGACCTCCCACATTACCTCGCTATTTTCACCCTTGCTCCCCCGTACCGTAGAACTCAAAATGGTCGACACTTCCCCGCCAAAATCTATCGAGTCAAATTGAATGAGGCAGAAGGGTGTATGCCACACGTGCCTCGGCGTACCGATTTTTGCCTCTCTATCGGGGCGTCACAGGGGTCATTTCCTGACTGTCAGTGGCGCCCACCAGCGCCGGAGCGGGAAGAGCAAACACGATTGGGCTAGCCATTTGGAGATTAGCGCTCATGGGTAAAAGTCTATTTTGATTTGATTAACCACGTAACCTAATTCATTTGGTATTCATACTGTTATTCATCACAAGCAATCATTGCGCCTCTAGGCCGAGCTGACTACTGAGGGGGGGCGGGGGAGCGCGCATGCACTCACGCACACGTATACTGATCATGTTACGGGCTCACCATAGCCCGTGCTACTTGGAACTTGTTCCGAGTAGCTGAATCTATAACAACGTATACTTCTCACTTCTGGACACCTGACAAGGTAACTGAGGAAAGGAGGACAGAAGCACTAACCAGTGAATCTGTACGATGGTACAACATGGTTGCAGCTGGCAACCCCAATCATTATGGCCGAAGAGGAGGAGGACGAGGGAGAGAATCAGTAATAGCAAGAATCCGTCTGGATACAGATATCCATGGAGATATGGAATGGAAACAACAGTTGATCAGCGAAGTTGCAGAATCTGTGGTGAGAGTGATGGACACCGCCTTGACCACTATCTACGTGAATGTGAACACCTGAGAGACATCAGAAGTATGTGTAGAATAATAAACCCCACATTGTTTGAGTTAGGAAAACACTATTTGTCAAATATTGATACTGTTCTTAAAAGATTTCCCCATTTTGCACCCGCAAGATAACGTAAGCTTTTTAGGGTTGATAGATGTTAATCTTCTTGTTTGAGGAGCTGTTCACTTGAGACAGTTAAGCAAGTCCCAGCTGTGTCTGGGTACAAGTGACAGGATGAACAACCCAGCGGGTTTTCTTCCTATTGGGAGTGTTGTACATGCTGCTATGGCGGTGTGTCCACTCACAGGATGAGTGGCGCTGCCCAATACTGTCACTATGGCGGTGTGTCCACTCACAGGATGAGTGGCGCTGCCCAATACTGTCACTATGGCGGTGTGTCCACTCACAGGATGAGTGGTGCTGCCCAATACTGTCACTATGGCGGTGTGTCCACTCACAAGATGAGTGGCGCTGCCCAATACTGTCACTATGGCGGTGTGTCCACTCACAGGATGAGTGGCGCTGCCAATACTGTCACTATGGCGGTGTGTCCACTCACAAGATGAGTGGCGCTGCCCAATACTGTCACTATGGCGGTGTGTCCACTCACAGGATGAGTGGCGCTGCCCAATACTGTCACTATGGCGGTGTGTCCACTCACAGGATGAGTGACGCTGCCCAATACTGTCACTATGGCGGTGTGTCCACTCACAGGATGAGTGGCGCTGCCCAATACTGTCACTATGGCGGTGTGTCCACTCACAGGATGAGTGGCGCTGCCCAATACTGTCACTATGGCGGTGTGTCCACTCACAGGATGAGTGGCGCTGCCCAATACTGTCACTATGGCGGTGTGTCCACTCACAGGATGAGTGGCGCTGCCCAATACTGTCACTATGGCGGTGTGTCCACTCACAGGATGAGTGGCGCTGCCCAATACTGTCACTATGGCGGTGTGTCCACTCACAGGATGAGTGGCGCTGCCCAATACTGTCACTATGGCGGTGTGTCCACTCACAGGATGAGTGACGCTGCCCAATACTGTCACTATGGCGGTGTGTCCACTCACAGGATGAGTGGCGCTGCCCAATAAACTCGCCCCTCGGGGCAAAATTTAAAAATTAAAAAATACAAAATTGGATACTCAGAAATATACCACCAGACTATAGCCCCACACGGAGGCTACCAGAGGTATACCACCAGACTATAGTCCCACACGGAGGCTACCAGAGGTATACCACCAGACTATAGTCCCACACGGGGGCTACCAGAGGTATACCACCAGACTATAGTCCCACACGGGGGCTACCAGAGGTATACCATCAGACTATAGTCCCACACGGAGGCTACCAGAGGTATACCATCAGACTATAGTCCCACACGGAGGCTACCAGAGGTATACCATCAGACTATAGTCCCACACGGGGACTATAAGCTTGACTTGTGAGAGTTTGGTCCACCAGGCTGTTGCTTGGAGCGGCCGCAGGCCCACATACCCACCACAGCCCGGTGGTCCGGCACTCCTTGGGGAAAACAATCTAGTTTTCTCTTGAAGATGTCCACGGTTGTTCGACAATATTTCGGATGCTCGCTGGGAGGACGTTGAACAACCGCGGACCTCTGATGTTTATACAGTGTTCTCTGATTGTGCCTATGGCACCTCTGCTCTTCACTGGTTCAATCTTGCATTTTCTTCCAGTACGTTGTTATTTTACTGTGTAGATTGGGACCTGGCCCTCCAGTATTTTCCATGTGTATATTATTTGATATCTCTCTCGTCTCGGTCTAGGGAGTACATTCGGAAAGCTTTGAGACGATCCCAATAATTTAGTTGCTTTATTGGGATCTTGGGATTGGGATTAATATTATTAGCCTGATTAGGAATTCCATTACTTAAGGTAATTCACGTTCGTTCGTGACAATACATTACTTCAATTTATTGATGTGAACAAGTCTCTCACTCTGGTCACTAATTTCTCCCTAACTACAAAGTTCACTTGTCCTAACTTCTTAATAACTGTGTAAAAGCTGCGCTAACTTGGTAGTGTAAGAGGTGGGTGATGCAGGACTCAGGTGCCTGCTCAGTAAGCATGCCACACCTGGCACCTCCTCGGCTGTGCTCAAAACTTTCCTAATTATAGTGAAAAATTCTGAAGGATAATCCTCTCAATAATTAACATTATGCCTGTTAAGCCTCATGCAAAATGACATTATTGTCAGGTAAAAGCAAGAGTAAATGAACAAATATACAAGGGCAATGATGAGGGTTCGAACCTACGGACGAGATGTTCCCAGGCGCGCCTTAGTAAACTGTAACACCACATGGTCAAAAGAATTGCAACCTGAATCCAAGATTTACAGCAAGAGGGGTTGGGTGTTGATTGACTGGTAAACAGTTAACAGTTGTATGCAGCATAAAATGAACTAATAGGGCAGCTGTTCATCTCAAGTGACTGGATCTTTTTCCACTTAAATATCAATCACGTCCTTAACGATCGACAATGTCATTTGCTCAGGGATGATGTGCGGTAGTTAGCGGTGGTTGTTGCCAAGAGTCGACATCCTGAAAGATTTTACCAAACGAATTCCTGTTCTCTGTCAGACACTGTAGTTTGGGCGGTCAGAACACTGCAGTGTGTGTGTGGTGTGTGTGTGTGTGTGTGTGTGTGGTGTGTGTGTGTGTGTGTGTGTGTGTGTGTGTGTGTGTAATTACCCAGTGTAGTTACAGGATGAGAGCTACGCTCGTGGTGTCCCGTCTTCCCAGCACTCTGTCATATAACGTTTTGAAACTACTGACGGTCTTGGCCTCCACCACCTTCTCCCTAACTTGTTCCAACCGTACCCACTCTCTATTTGCGAAAGTGAATTTTCTTATATTTCTTCGGCATCTGTGTTTAGCTAGTTTAAATCTATGACCTCTTGTTCTTAAAGTTCCAGGTCTAGGAATCTTCCCTGTCGATTTTATCAATTCCTGTTACTATTTTGTACGTAGTGATCATATCACCTCTTTTTCTTCTGTCTTCTAGTTTTGGCATATTTAATGCCTCTAACCTCTCCTCGTAGCTCTTGCCCTTCAGTTTCTGGGAGCCACTTAGTAGCGTGTCTTTGCACCTTTTCCAGTTTGTTGATGTGCTTCTTAAGATATGGGCACCACACAACCGCTGCATATTCTAGCTTTGGCTAACAAAAGTCGTGAACAATTTCTTTAGTATATCACCATCCATGTATTTAAAAGCAATTCTGAAGTTAGAAAGCGTAGCATAGGCTCCTCGCACAATATTCTTTATGTGGTCCTCAGGTGATAGTTTTCTATCTAAACCACCCCTAGATCTCTTTCTTTATCAGAATTCTGTAAAGATTTCTCACATAATAGATAGGTTGTGTGGGGTCTATGTTCTCCTATTCCACATTCCAT
>WNGS01010265.1:22972-34534 GCA_020271785.1 Procambarus virginalis | reverse complement strand
ACACACCAATATGTAACACACCAATATGTAACACACCAATATGTAACACACCAATATGTAAGCATCAGTTACATAACCTTTCCCACTCTTCCAATAACCATTGCGGTGCCACAGGGCAGTATCTTGGGACCTCTCATATTTCTTATAAACATTAATGAACTGCCTAATGTCTCTAACATTCTTAAACCTATAGTTTGCTGATGATACTACCCGCATCTACTCAGATCCCAACCCACACACATTAAATAATGTTGTGAATATGAATTTAAACAAATTCACTTATGGATGTCAACCACACACTAACACTAAACATAATAAGACCTATTACATCTTATTTGGGAAGCAAATCAACAAATGTATTTGTTGATTTGTGATTCATCTTCATCAAGTGATTCATCTTCAGATAGACAATGTTCATCAGTAATACAAATGATGGAAAGTTTCTTGGCCTATTCCTAGACAAGAGACTCAACTTCAGTACCCACATACAACACATAACTAAGAAAGTCTCTAAAACAGTTGGTATACTCTCCAAAATCAGATATTATGTACCTAACTCTGCTCTCATCTCTCTATATTATGCACTAATCTATCCCTATCTTAACTATGGTATCTGTGCATGGGGGGTCAGCCACTGCAAACCACCTCAAGTCCATCATCACCCAGCAAAAAATCTGCTATCAGAATTGTAACAAATTCTGTTTTCAGACAACACTCAGCTCCCTTGTTTAATTCCCTAAACATGCTAAACATAATCTCATTCCACACATTCTCTTGTGTCAACTACATTTACAAAACCCTGTTCTTAAATGCAAATCCTGCTCTGAAACTCTCTCTGGACAGATGTAATAGAACCCATTATCACCACACCAGAAATAAATATCTCTTTGATATCCCCAGAGTCAAACTTAATCTGTGTAAACACTCTGTGCAAATTAAGGGACCCAGTCTATGGAACTCACTCCCTAGTGAATTGAAAAGCTGTCAAACTTTTGCCTCATTTAAAAACAAAACCAAAAAGTACCTTATTTCATCTACATAGTGTCCTACCCTGTGCTTTAAAATTGCACTGTATCTAGTGCTACCCAATCCCCCAATCTTTATGTACCTAATCCAAACAACTTTACCATTGTGATCATTGCTGTTTTTCTTATATGTGTTATCATTATGCTGTACTGCGCCTATTAATCTTTGTTAAGCTTAATCGAGCAGTCAATGCAATCAATCAGAGCTACCAATGTGCTTTAATGTACCTACTTATTTCATTTTTTTTCTTGCAATGTACCTGTTATCACTTTATAAATTTTGCTAGAATTTACCTACTTAAACTTATTTATGCTAGATTAAGGACCTGCGCGAAATGCTGCGCGTACTAGTGGCTTTACAAGAATGTAAACACCATGCTATATATCCTCACAACCCCAATGTACCTTCTTGTATACATATAAACAAATAAATAAAAGCTGTTGTGGGTGTAGCAGGTGTTGTGAGTGTAACAGGTGTTGTGAGTGTAACAGGTGTTGTGGGTGTAGCAGGTAATTGTGGGTGTATCAGGTATTGTGGGTGTAGCAGGTGTTGTGAGTGTAACAGGTGTTGTGGGTGTAGCAGGTAATTGTGAGTGTAACAGGTGTTGTGGGTGTAGCAGGTAATTGTGGGTGTAGCAGGTGTTGTGGGTGTAGCAGGTGTTGTGGGTGTAGCAGGTATTGTGGGTGTAGCAGGTGTTGTGGGTGTAGCAGGTATTGTGGGTGTAGCAGGTGTTGTGGGTGTAGCAGGTATTGTGGGTGTAGCAGGTGTTGTGGGTGTAGCAGGTATTGTGGGTGTAGCAGGTGTTGTGGGTGTAGCAGGTGTTGTGGGTGCTGGTGGGGGTTGAACTCTGCTCTTTCGGCCCGCCTCTCAACTGTTTCTAACTACTAACGTTTTGTTCTGCCCGTGTGTGTGTGCGCGCGTGCGTGCGTACTCACCTAGTTGTACTCACCAAGTTATGCTTGCGGGGGTTGAGCTCTGGCTCTTTGGTCCCGCCTCTCAACCGTCAATCAACAGGTGTTCAGGTTCCTGAGCCTAATGGGCTCTATCATATCTACACTTGAAACTGTGTATGGAGTCAGCCTCCACCACATCGCTTCCTAATGCATTCCATTTGTCAACCACTCTGACACTAAAAAAGTTCTTTCTAATATCTCTGTGGCTCATTTGGGCACTCAGTTTCCACCTGTGTCCCCTAGTGCGTGTGCCCCTTGTGTTAACAGCCTGTCTTTATCAACCCTGTCGATTCCCCTGAGAATCTTGAATGTGGTGATCATGTCCCCCCTAACTCTTCTGTCTTCCAACAAAGTGAGGTTCAATTCCCGTAGTCTCTCCTCGTAGCTCATACCTCTCAGCTCGGGTACTAGTCTGGTGGCAAACCTTTGAACCTTTTCCAGTTTAGTCTTATGCTTGACTAGATATGGACTCCATGCTGGAGCCGCATACTCCAGGATTGGTCTGACATATGTGGTATATAATGTTCTGAAAGATTCCTTACACAAGTGTCTAAAGGCCGTTCTTATGTTAGCCAACCTGGCATATGCTGCTGATGTTATCCTCTTGATATGAGCTTCAGGGGACAGGTCTGGCGTCATATCAACCCCCAGGTCTTTCTCTCGTTTCTTTCTTTCCCTCACCCTCACCCCTCAGGTCCCCTCACCCTCACCCCTCAGGTCCCCTCACCCTCACCCCTCAGGTCTCCTCACCTCACCCCTTAGGTCCCCTCACCCTCACCCCATAGGTCCCCCTCACCCTCACCCCTCAGGTCCCTTCTCCCTCACCTCTCAGGTCCTTTCTCCCTCACCTCTCAGGTCCCCTCACCCTCACCCCTCAGGTCCCCTCACCCCCCCCCCCACCTCCAAGACTCACAAAAATTCCGGGACTCATCGTACTGAGGCACCCGGCACCAGGGCCGACCCTCCCCCTAGTAAACAACCCCCCCCCCTAGGGCCGCCCCTTAACCCCCCCCCCCCAGGGCCGCCCCATACCCCCCCCCCTTACCCTTATTCCTTGCCACGACCATTATCGTCCAATATCTTAATAACTTCCCCGACCTGCCACATTACCTCGCTATTTTCACCCTTGCTCCCCCGTACCGTAGAACTCAAAATGGTCGACACTTCCCCGCCAAAATCTATCGAGTCAAATTGAATGAGGCAGAAGGGTGTATGCCACACGTGCCTCGGCGTACCGATTTTTGCCTCTCTATCGGGGCGTCACAGGGGTCATTTCCTGACTGTCAGTGGCGCCCACCAGCGCCGGAGCGGGAAGAGCAAACACGATTGGGCTAGCCATTTGGAGATTAGCGCTCATGGGTAAAAGTCTATTTTGATTTGATTAACCACGTAACCTAATTCATTTGGTATTCATACTGTTATTCATCACAAGCAATCATTGCGCCTCTAGGCCGAGCTGACTACTGAGGGGGGCGGGGGAGCGCGCATGCACTCACGCACACGTATACTGATCATGTTACGGGCTCACCATAGCCCGTGCTACTTGGAACTTGTTCCGAGTAGCTGAATCTATAACAACGTATACTTCTCACTTCTGGATACCTGACAAGGTAACTGAGGAAAGGAGGACAGAAGCACAAACCAGTGAATCTGTACGATTGTACAACATGGTTGCAACTGGCAACCCCAATCATTATGGACGAAGAGGAGGAGGACGAGGGAGAGAATCAGTAATAGCAAGAATCCGTCTTGGATACAAATATCCATGGCGATACGGAATGGAAACAACAGTTGAGCTGAGGAGTTGCAGAATCTGTGGTGAGAGTGACGGACACCGCCTTGACCACTATCTACGTGAATGTGAACACCTGAGAGACATCAGAAATGTGTGTAGAATAATAAACCCCACATTGTTTGAGTTAGGAAAACACTATTTGTCCAATATTGATACTGTTCTTAATAGATTACCCCATTTTGCACCCGCAAGATAACGTAAGCTTTTAAGGGTTGATAGATGTTAATCTTCTTGTTTGTTGAGCTGTTCACTTGAGACAGTTAAGCAAGTCCCAGCTGTGTCTGGGTACAAGTGACAGGATGAACAACCCAGCGGGTTTTCTTCCTATTGGGGAGTGTTGTACATGCTGCTATGGCGGTGTGTCCACTCACAAGATGAGTGGCGCTGCCCAATACTGTCACTATGGCGGTGTGTCCACTCACAGGATGAGTGGCGCTGCCCAATACTGTCACTATGGCGGTGTGTCCACTCACAGGATGAGTGGTGCTGCCCAATACTGTCACTATGGCGGTGTGTCCACTCACAGGATGAGTGGCGCTGCCCAATACTGTCACTATGGCGGTGTGTCCACTCACAGGATGAGTGGCGCTGCCCAATACTGTCACTATGGCGGTGTGTCCACTCACAGGATGAGTGGCGCTGCCCAATACTGTCACTATGGCGGTGTGTCCACTCACAAGATGAGTGGCTCTGCCCAATACTGTCACTATGGCGGTGTGTCCACTCACAAGATGAGTGGCGTTGCCCAATACTGTCACTATGGCGGTGTGTCCACTCACAGGATGAGTGACGCTGCCCAATACTGTCACTATGGCGGTGTGTCCACTCACAGGATGAGTGGCGCTGCCCAATACTGTCACTATGGCGGTGTGTCCACTCACAGGATGAGTGGCGCTGCCCAATACTGTCACTATGGCGGTGTGTCCACTCACAGGATGAGTGGCGCTGCCCAATACTGTCACTATGGTGGTGTGTCCACTCACAGGATGAGTGGCGCTGCCCAATACTGTCACTATGGTGGTGTGTCCACTCACAGGATGAGTGGCGCTGCCCAATACTGTCACTATGGTGGTGTGTCCACTCACAGGATGAGTGGCGCTGCCCAATACTGTCACTATGGTGGTGTGTCCACTCACAGGATGAGTGGCGCTGCCCAATACTGTCACTATGGTGGTGTGTCCACTCACAGGATGAGTGGCGCTGCCCAATACTGTCACTATGGTGGTGTGTCCACTCACAGGATGAGTGGCGCTGCCCAATACTGTCACTATGGTGGTGTGTCCACTCACAGGATGAGTGGCGCTGCCCAATAAACTCGCCCCTCGGGGCAAAATTTAAAAATTAAAAAATACAAAATTGGATACTCAGAAATATACCACCAGACTATAGTCCCACACGGGGACTACCAGAGGTATACCATCAGACTATAGTCCCACACGGGGACTACCAGAGGTATACCACCAGACTATAGTCCCACACGGGGGCTACCAGAGGTATACCATCAGACTATAGTCCCACACGGGGACTACCAGAGGTATACCATCAGACTATAGTCCCACACGGAGGCTACCAGAGGTATACCATCAGACTATAGTCCCACACGGGGACTATAAGCTTGGCTTGTGAGAGTTTGGTCCACCAGGCTGTTGCTTGGAGCGGCCCGCAGGCCCACATACCCACCACAGCCCGGTTGGTCCGGCACTCCTTGGGGAAAACAATCTAGTTTTCTCTTGAAGATGTCCACGGTTGTTCCGACAAGATTTCGGATGCTCGCTGGGAGGACGTTGAACAACCGTGGACCTCTGATGTTTATACAGTGTTCTCTGATTGTGCCTATGGCACCTCTGCTCTTCACTGGCTCTATTCTGCATTTTCTTCCAGTACGTTGTTATTTTACTGTGTAGATTTGGGACCTGGCCCTCCAGTATTTTCCATGTGTATATTATTTGATATCTCTCTCGTCTTCGGTCTAGGGAGTACATTCGGAGAGCTTTGAGACGATCCCAATAATTTAGTTGCTTTATTATGATCTTGGGATTGGGATTAATATTATTAGCCTGATTAGGAATTTCCATTACTTAAGGTAATTCAAGTTCGTTCGTGACAATACATTACTTCAATTTATTGATGTGAACAAGTCTCTCACTCTGGTCACTAATTTCTCCCTAACTACAAAGTTCACTTGTCCTAACTTCTTAATAACTGTGTAAAAGCTGCGCTAACTTGGTAGTGTAAGAGGTGGGTGATGCAGGACTCGGGTGCCTGCTCAGTAAGCATGCCACACCTGGCACCTCCTCGGCTGTGCTCAAAACATTCCTAATTATAGTGAGAAATTCTGAAGGATAATCCTCTCAATAATTAACATTATGCCTGTTAAGCCTCATGCAAAATGACATTATTGTCAGGTAAAAGCAAGAGTAAATGAACAAATATACAAGAGCAATGATGAGGGTTCGAACCTACGGACGAGATGTTCCCAGGCGCGCCTTAGTAAACTGTACCACCACATGGTCAAAAGAATTGCAACCTGAATCCAAGATTTACAGCAAGAGGGGTTGGGTGTTGATTGACTGGTAAACAGTTAACAGTTGTATGCAGCATAAAATGAACTAATAGGGCAGCTGTTCATCTCAAGTGACTGGATCTTTTTCCACTTAAATATCAATCACGTCCTTAACGATCGACAATGTCATTTGCTCAGGGATGATGTGCGGTAGTTAGCGGTGGTTGTTGCCAAGAGTCGACATCCTGAAAGATTTTACCAACGAATTCCTGTTCTCTGTCAGACACTGGTAGTTTAGGCGGTCAGAACACTGCAGCAGTGTGTGTGTGTGTGTGTGTGTGGTGTGTGTGTGTGTGTGTGGTGTGTGTGTGTGTGTGTGTGTGTGTGTGTGTGTAATTACCCAAGTGTAGTTACAGGATGAGAGCTACGCTCGTGGTGTCCCGTCTTCCCAGCACTCTGTCATATAACGTTTTGAAACTACTGACGGTCTTGGCCTCCACCACCTTCTCCCCTAACTTGTTCCAACCGTCTACCACTCTGTTTGCGAAAGTGAATTTTTTTATATTTCTTTGGCATCTGTGTTTAGCTAGTTTAAATCTATGACCTCTTGTTCTTAAAGTTCCAGGTCTAGGGAAATCTTCCCTGTCGATTTTATCAATTCCTGTTACTATTTTGTATGTAGTGATCATATCACCTCTTTTTCTTCTGTCTTCTAGTTTTGGCATATTTAATGCCTCTAACCTCTCCTCGTAGCTCTTGCCCTTCAGTTCTGGGAGCCACTTAGTAGCGTGTCTTTGCACCTTTTCCAGTTTGTTGATGTGCATCTTAAGATATGGGCACCACACAACCGCTGCATATTCTAGATTTGGCCTAACAAAAGTCGTGAACAATTTCTTTAGTATATCGCCATCCATGTATTTAAAAGCAATTCTGAAGTTAGAAAGCGTGGCATAGGCTACTCGCACAATATTCTTTATGTTGTCCTCAGGTGATAGTTTTCTATCTAGAACCACCCCTAGATCTCTTTCTTTATCAGAATTCTTTAAAGATTTCTCACATAATGTATAGGTTGTGTGGGGTCTATGTTCTCCTATTCCACATTCCATAACATGGCATTTATTAACATTAAATTCCATTCGCCAAGTGGTGCTCCATATACTTATTTTGTCTAGGTCTTCTTGAAGGACATGACAATCATCTAAATTCTTATCCTTCCTATTATCTTAGCATCATCATCAAACATGTTCATATAATTCTGTATACCAACTGGTAGATCATTTATGTAGACAATAAACATCACTGGTGCAAGAACTGAACCCTGTGGTACTCCACTTGTGACATTTCTCCAGTCCGATACATTGCCACTGATCACTGCCCTCATTTTTCTGTCAGAAAATTTTCATCCATGTTAGAAGCTTGCCTGTCCCCCCTCCAATATTTTCCAGTTTCCAGAACAACCTCTTATGTGGAACTCTGTCGAAAGCCTTTTTAGGTCCAGATAGATGCAGTCAACCCAACCATCTCTTTCCTGTAATATCTCTGTTGATCGATCATAGAAACTGAGTAAATTCGTGTGTGTGTGTGTGTGTGTGGGTGTGTGTGTGTGTGTGTGTGTGGTGTGTGTGTGTGTGTGTGTGTGTGTGTGTGTGTGTGTGCGTGTGTGTGTGTGATCGTTCGAGGCTCCTCTGGTGGACGGGCTGCCAGAGTAGTATGTCTGTAAAGATCGTCTACTTCAACTACTAGCTGCTAATACTCGCCCGTACTTGGTGCCCGGACCTGATGTATTTATCGCACAAATCAATCAGGTCCGTCACCACTTGATCCAACGGCTCAGATATGTCAAGGAACTGATAAGGGCTTGACCCTTAGGGGTTCCTTTGCTCCCTCTTGACAGTTTATGCAAGACTTTACATATTTTAATTACTTGGGACAATAACCAGGGAAATCAAATGATGACTTTGCTTTCACATATGTTTTTCCACACCCGGGTGACCTGCAGCTGACGTGTTGGGGCCCAGACCGCGAGGGGCCCAGACCGCGAGGGTCCCAGACCGCGAGGGTCCAGACCGCGAGGGTCCCAGACCGCGAGGTGCCCAGACCGCGAGGGTCCCAGACCGCGAGGGTCCCAGACCGCGAGGGTCCCAGACCACGAGGGGCCCAGACCGCGAGGGGCTCAGACCGCGAGGGGCCCAGACCGCGAGGGCCCCAGACCGCGAGGGCCCCAGACCGCGAGGGCCCCAGACCGCGAGGGGCCTAGACCGCGAGGGGCCCAGATCGCGAGGGGCCCAGACCCCGAGGGTCCCAGACCGCGAGGGTCCCAGACCGCGAGGGTCCCAGACCGCGAGGGGCCCAGACCGCGAGGGGCCCAGACAGCGAGGGGCCAACAGTTGGAGTGCCGCTGAGCACAGTGCAGCAGTGACCAGCAGTGCCAGACACGGCTCATGTCCCCACCACACACACACACACACACACACCACACACACACACACACACACACACACACACACACACCAGGACATATCAGTCTATAGGTCGAAAAGGAAAGAAATTTTTTGGTGGGGAAGAATTTGTGTTTGCATGCCGTGCCCATAGTGGCTCCGGGCCCCGCAGGGTGAAGGCTGCGGGTCCTCGCTCAAGCACCCGGGAGTTCATTTCTGATGTATATTCATCTGTAAAAGTGATATAAATACATGGACGTCGGGGGGCCCGAAATTAAGAATGAGGAGGATGCCAGAGGAATGCCGACCTTGGGGCGGGCGCGCGTACGGGCGGAGCCGCGAGGCCCGGAGTGGCCCCGAGCGCCCCTCTCGCATGACCCTTCAATTGACATGTCTATTCAAATGTCGCCGTCTTCATTCAGGTCCGGGGCTGCGTGAAACAAAGCTCTCTGCATCTCTCGCATAAAGCCGGATTTCCCCTGGGACCCGGAGGCTCTTTCGCCCATCATGGGCGCCCCGAACCCCCGACTCTAGCTGCCGTCTTGTGTACGTTGGGTTTTTTCTCTCTTTCTTTTTATATTCTTTTCAAGCACGAAAACAGAGATTTTTTTTTACCTATGAATTCCGATATTTTGTTTCGAAAGACCTGCTTGTCCCGAGCGAGGGTGGCGTCTCTCTCTCTCTCTCTCTCTCTCTCTCTCTCTCTCTCTCTCTCTCTCACGCGCACACACACATCTCCCGCAAGCAAGGACAGAGAGAAAGTTCTAAGAGTTGATATCACGCCAAACCTGTCTCCTGAAGCAAACATAAGAAGAATAACATCTGCGGCATATGCGAGGCTGGCTGACATCAGAACTGCCTTCAGGAACCTGTGTAAGGAATCATTCAGAATCTTGTATACCACATATGTAAAACCAATCCTGGAGTATGCGGCCCCAGCATGGAGCCCGTACCTTGTCAAGCGCAAGAAGAAGCTGGAAAATTTCTGAGGTATGCCACTAGACTAGTCCCAGAACTAAGAGGCATGAGTTACGACGAAAGGCTGTGGGAAATGCACCTCACGACTATGGAAGACAGAAGAGTAAGGGGAGACATGATCACTACCTACAAAATTCTCAGAGGTATTGATAAGATAGACAAGGATAAATTATTTAACAAGGGTGGTATGCGAACAAGGGGACACAGGTGGAGACTGAGTATCCAAATGAGCCACAGAGACGTTAGAAAGAACTTTATCAGTGTCAGAGTAGTTAACAGGTGGAATGCATTAGGCAGTGATGTGGTGGAGGCTGACTCCATACACAGTTTCAAATGTAGATATGATAGAGCCCAGTAGGCTCAGGAACCTGTACATCTGAACATAAAAGAGCCAGAGCTCAACCCCCGCAAGCACAACTAGGCGAGGTGAGTATACACACACACACACACACTCACCCAGAGATGAGGGGGGAACCCACAACCAGCTACCCAGAAACACCAGAGGGGAGGGCAACCCCACCACCCTCCTCTGCATAGAAAACCCCCCTACCCGAAACCCTCCCTGCCCTGACTCAAATGCTCAGCCAAATCTCCCTTCCACCACACCCCATCCCCACCCTGCTACCCCTCCCCTACTTCTGCCATGTCCCCCCACCCCCCTTTTCCTTCCAGTCCTCCCTCCCTCTTCATCCCATACCCTCCCTCTCCCCCTTTCATTTGACCCTCTGCCCCTCACCCCAGTATCCTCTGAGACCCTGTTATCCACCTCACAAAAATCCACACCCACGGAACAGCTTCCCCCACCAGCAGAACACTCACCAAGGAGGCGATATGAGATGGGACAGAAGAAAGTGAGTCTCAAGGCAATGTATACTAACATGGATGGAATTACAAATAAAGCAAATGAACTTAGAAAATGGGTACTAGAAGAAAACCCAGATATAATAGCACTCACAGAAACAAAGCTAACGAAAACCATAACAAATGCAGTGTTTCCACAGAACTATTATGTTGTGAGGAAGAGAGGGAAGGAAGAGGTGGTGGTGGTGTAGCTCTGCTGGTAAGAAAGGCTGAGAATTGAGGAGATGGTTATTCAGGGTTGTGAAGGTTTCTGTGATTACATAACAGGTACCATAACAACTGGAGGACAAAAAATTATAGTTGTAGTCATATATAATCCACCACCAAATGACAGAAGACCTAGACAGGAATATGATAGAAACAACATGGCCACCATTAACATAATAGAGATAGAGAGAGCAGCTTCTGTTGCTAGCAGGAATGGATATGGACTACTAATTATGAGTAAGGGAGACTCATAATTATCATGGGAAACTAATCATGGGAGACTTCAACCATGGGAAGATAGATTGGGGGAACAGAGACCCACACGGAGGCCCAGACACATGGAGAGCTAAGCTGCTGGATGTGGCAACAAGAAACTTTCTAAGTCAACACGTCAAGGGACCGACAAGAATGAGAGGAGGGATGAACCAGCCTGCTTGATCTGATATTTACCCTAAATGAGTCGGATATAAGGGAGTTAAGTTGGAAGCCCCCTTGGGAATGAGTGATCATAGTGTATGAGCTTTGAGTACCTGGTTGAGCTAGGAATTATCCCCCAAAAAGAACTGGGAACAAAGGGTGGCGTACAGAAAGGGAAACTATGAGGAGATGAATAAATTCCTATGGGATATACATTGGGACACAGAACTCGGAACCAAGTCCGTACAAGACATGATGGACTATGTCACCCAAAAATGTCAGGAGACTGTAAGCAGGTTTGTCCCAGCCCAACAGGAAAAACAGAGAAGCAAAGGAAGAATCCGTGGTTTAATAGGGAATGTATGAAAGCAAAGGAGCTGAACA
>WNGS01010265.1:5000-14763 GCA_020271785.1 Procambarus virginalis | reverse complement strand
CCCGGAGGACAGCCAGTCCTCTCCCGGAAGGATGTGCAGGGCCCTCAGAGGGGCCACCAGCCTGCTGCAGGAGTGGTGCCAGGGGTGGCATACCATCAACAACCCCCTGGCTTTTAACCATGAACTACCCCCTGGCCTTTAACCGTCAACAACCCCCTGGCCTTTAACCGTCAACTACCCCCTGACCTTTAACCTTCAACACCCCTAAACTGCCCCTCGTGCCCATGTGCGGCCAGGTCTCTGTAACGTAATTTGGAGTCATTTTAATCTGGTGGTGTGTGAGGGGGGGGGGCGGGTCCATTAGCAGAATTGGACGCTTGCCACCACCACCACCACTATCACCACCACCACCACCACCACCACCACCACCACTATGAACACCACCACCACCACCACCACCACCACCACCACTATCACCACCACCACCACCACTATGAAACAACCACCACCACCACCACTATCAAACAACCACCACTATGAACACAACCACCACCACCACCACTATGAAACAACCACCACTATGAACACAACCACCACCACTGTGAACACAACCACCACCATTATGGTTGAGAGAGAGTAACACATTGTGAAGTAACCAGCTGAGAAGGGTGAGGCGGGTTGCCCTGACCAGCGGCCACCACCTGGAACTACCACCATCAGTGTCGTGTGTGTGAGTCGTTATCCAGTTACTGCAAGCCATCCACAGCTGGGGTACCTGCTGTGTGGCTGGAGTCCAGGGACAGCGAGGAGGGATGAGAAGGCGAGATGCGGAGCGACCAAAGGATAGCAACCTAACCATATGGAATAGAATTATGGCATTAGAGGATTAGCATGAATTAGGAGCAAGAGAAAGCCGTTAGCATAGTATAACTTCAAGACAGTACGGGTGAACTAGTGAGAGGCAATACAAGGTAGAGGAGGAGGGGGGACAAGGAGAGAAGGACAAGAGGCACCTCCAGAAGAGGTGTCATCACTGGGGTGCAGGTTCAAGGGTTACAAGAGATGGTACACAACAAAGATGATGTCACTGAAGGCCTGAAGGTAACCCTGGACTTACTGACTAACTCCACATTGCAACCTTGAACCAAGTAGAACTGAAGGAAATAGAGAAACAAGTGAATAGGTTATAGAACAGAATAGAAACGGTGGAAGAGGAAGAGAAGGCAACAGAGGAAGTTAACAGAAGAAACAAATAAACAAATACAGAATGTAACTGAGATTTGGGAAGTAATACCAGACAAAACCTTGACTGAGGCAGCACAGGTTCAGAGGCAAAGAAGATATTTGAGACAACAGTGTTAGAGGCTGTGGTTTGTATTAGAGCTTCTTGGAACCAATCGTATTGCCATTTGCCATTCCATAGCAGACTTTTGTCGTCGCGAAGAGGGGTGGGGGGGGGGGAACCTGCTGCATGGGTGACAGCTTCTCCCCCGTATCAACCTACCCTAGCTTTGCGCCCTGAAGAAGCTACTCCAGACCGACAACCAGAACTCAACTCCACAGTCTCCTGAGACTGATGGATGCTTAATATATAGACTGTAAACACTAGCCAAGTCATGCCGTGTTCAAGGCAGGAGTTGAACAGTTCAGTAGTAACATACAACCTTCCACAGCCTCAGGAGGACACATGACAAATAAAAAGAGAGATAAAGATAAATAGAGAAAATAAAGAACGGAATAAACGGAAATCAAAGTACTCGGTTCATCAGAAAGAATTCAATTATGTTGATAGCGCTGGAATATGCAAGTTGAGGACCCGCTGATGGCCCGGGGCGGCCGAGCTCTGCAATATGAGGCAGTAAGGATGGCCTGAATCACCATACACTTTACATACGAATTTATTCACTAAAATTAGGTCACAAAACGAAAATATGTGTACACAGGGAAATGGGATAATTGTGTGACCTTCAGGAGGTGTCATATTGGCGTTTTGTCACCTGAGTATTGTCACCTGAGTGACGATACACAACAATAATATAGACACAATAACATAGACACAATAACATAGACACAATAACGTAGACACAATAACATAGACACAATAACATAGACACAATAACATAGACATATCAGGATTACAACACAGACATGGAGCAATATAGATAAGAGCAATAATTGAAATGGAACACATCAACACATCAGATGCTGAATGAATTGGTGGATATATAAAAAATGTATTGTCAGTTGCTCTCTTACTCATATATATATATATATATATATATATATATATATATATATATATATATATATATATATAATAGTATATTTTGGTAGCAGTTTGTCTTGTAAACATATGTTGTTAAATATGACCGAAAAAGTAAGATTAATAATTCTAAAACGAATTTTCTTATGTTTCTTTTTACTGTCGATGGTAATTGAAAAATAAATTCTCCAAAATTCTTTTTTATGCGTCGCGTCAGACTAGACAATACTCAGGTGTGTGTGTACTCACCTAATTGTACTCACCTAATTGTGCTTGCGGGGGTTGAGCTTTGGCTCTTTGGTCCCGCCTCTCAACTGTCAATCAACTGGTGTACAGGTTCCTGAGCCTACTGGGCTCTATCATATCTACATTTGAAACTTCCTTACTTCCCCGCTGGTAATCTCAAACTCTTCCAGTGGTTGCTGGTTAACTATTCCCTCTCTTATCTCTGGAATATCTCCTTGCTCTAAGGTGAAGACCTCCTGGAATTTCTTATTCAGTTCCTTGCACACTTCCTTGTCGTCTGTAGTGAATCCTTCTGCCCTTATCCTTATATTCATTACCTGTTCCTTTACTGTTGTTTTTCTCCTGATGTGGTTACGCAGTAATTTAGGCTGAGTCTTTGCCTTGCTTGCGATGTCTTTTCGTATTGTCTTTCTGTCTCTCTTCTCATCCTGACATATTCATTCCTGGCATTCTGGTATCTTTCTCTGCTCTCCAGTGTCCTGTTATTCCTATAGTTTCTCAATGGCCCTTTACTTTGCTGCTTAGCTAGCCTACATCTCTGAGTGTGTGTGTCCAGGTATCTGGTCTCCAAGTCCAGATAGACACTCTCTTCTAGTATAAATACAAAGGGGGGGAAGGTATCCAGCTGTGCCCGGGTCTATAATAGGGGGAGGGTACCAGTTGGGCCCGGGTCTACAATAGGGGGGAGGGTACCCAGTTGAGCCCGGGTCTACAATAGGGGGGAAGGATACCCAGTTGAGCCCGGGTCTACAATAGGGGGGAAGGATACCCAGCTGGTCCTGGGACTACAATAGGGGGGAAGGATACCCAGCTGGTCCTGGGACTCTGTTACCCCCTTCCCCATTCCCCCCCTTTCTCCCAATCTCCTCCTCTCTCCTCTCTTATCTCTCTCTATTCCCCTCTCCAGTTTCCTCATGTTTCACCCACTATTTATCCAGCTCTCCAACACTCCACCTTCTTTTACCCTTCTCTCACCTCTCCTCTTCCGTTCTCCCCCCCCCCTTCCCTCTTACCCCCCCCCCCATCACCTTCCCTCTCTTCTAATATCCCTGCTCTCTCCCCCTCTCCTTCCTTCTCTCCTATCTCTGTCTTTCTCTGTGTCTACCCCTGTGTGTCTACCTCTGTGTGTCTACCCCTGTGTGTCTACCTCTGTGTGTCTACCTCTGTGTGTCTACCTCTGTGTGTCTACCCCTGTGTGTCTACCTCTGTGTCTCTACCTCTGTGTGTCTACCTCTGTGTGTCTACCTCTGTGTGTCTACCCCTGTGTGTCTACCCCTGTGTGTCTACCTCTGTGTCTCTGCCTCTGTCTCTGTTTATCTGTAATTTGTCATCCTGTCTCTTTCTCTGTCTTGATTGACTCTCTCTTATAAAAAAAATATAGTAGTGTACCAGTGGCGTGTGGGAGGAGAAGGGGCGGGGCTTGAGAAAACATTTCAAGCTGTGGGAGGACAGTTGGGTTTATGCTACTACGGCCAAAGTATGAATAGCTGAAAACTTGTGTTAATGGTCTCGAGGTCTGTGAATAATGGTGCATATTACTCTAAGGAAATCAACTGGTTTTGAAATGATTATCCTCAAAATATTTAGCAAGGTGTAGCCACCAGGCAGTGCGAAAGTAGTTTTGGGGATCAGAATATGACACACCTGCTATTCTGCTCTTTCGGGAATTTTTAAGAACACGACTAGCCTATGACCGTCCCGGACCTCAGACCAGTCTCCCCACCCACCATTCCACTCCTTTTCTTTTCCCATCTCCTCTTATTCAGTATTGTATGTTCTGGACTAGTTGTAATAGTTGACCTCATAACCCGAATGCACTCTGGATGGGGTTCAGTGAGTTCATTAAGACTCTCCCATGTTTGTGTAGCTTGGTGGTACAGTGGTACAGCACTCAGCTTTGTGGTGGTGTGGTACAGTGGTACAGCACTCAGCTTTGTGGTGGTGTGGTACAGTGGTACAGCACTCAGCTTTGTGGTGGTGTGGTACAGTGGTACAACACTCAGCTTTGAGGTGGTGTGGTACAGTGGTACAGCACTCAGCTTTGAGGTGGTGTGGTACAGTGGTACAGCACTCAGCTTTGTGGTGGCGTGGTACAGTGGTACAGCACTCAGCTTTGTGGTGGTGTGGTACAGTGGTACAGCACTCAGCTTTGTGGTGGTGTGGTACAGTGGTACAGCACTCAGCTTTGTGGTGGTGTGGTACAGTGGTACAGCACTCAGCTTTGAGGTGGTGTGGTACAGTGGTACAACACTCGTCCCATACAGGTCCTCGTCCCATCAAGGGGACATTTCGAGTGTTCAAGTATGTATATATATTCCATTGTGGCTTTAAATGATGAAATTCCAGGGACTGCTACTAACAATTCATCTCCACCAATTTCCTAGGGGGGGTCATTCTCGGAGCCGTTCTCGTTTAATGGGAGCAACAGGGCAGACCCAGACCCGACCATGCGGGTCACCCTGCAAAGCATCTAATCTTCAGCCCTGGAGAAAGACACATTCTCTCTAATACTGGAGTGAAGACTCGTCTCCACAGACATAAATAATAAATGATGTATGAGGAACATTGGTAAGTTCATACACAGTTAAGTTTATCTTATCTTCTGTCATCATTTATTTCTCATTTTACTTTATTTTTTTAAATGAACTGGTCGCAGATTTAGGAATACAATGGATGGGTTGAGGTTGTGACGAACTCGATATATTAAGACGTTTAACAGTCGTTTAACAGTAGTTTAACTGCTGTCTACAGCCGTTTATCAGCAGTCTAAGAGCCGTTTAACAGCCGTCTAACAGTAGTTTAACAGCCGTCTAACAGTAGTTTAACAGCCGTTTAACATCCGTTTAACAGCCGTTTAACATCCGTTTAACAGCCGTCTAACAGCCGTTTAACAGCCGTCTAACAGTAGTTTAACAGCCGTCTAACAGCCGTCTAACAGCCGTCTAACAGCCGTTTAACAGCCGTCTAACAGTAGTTTAACAGCCGTCTAACAGTAGTTTAACAGCCGTTTAACAGTCGTCTAACAGTAGTTTAACAGCCGTCTAACAGCCGTTTAACAGCCGTCTAACAGTAGTTTAACAGCCGTTTAACACCCGTTTAACAGCCGTTTAACAGCCGTCTAACAGTAGTTTAACAGCCGTTTAACAGCCGTCTAACAGTAGTTTAACAGCCGTTTAACAGCCGTCTAACAGGAGTTTAACAGCCGTTTAACAGCCGTCTAACAGGAGTTTAACAGCCGTCAGCACAAGTCAATATAAACCTTTAACAATTCTAATTGAGTAAATCAAATAAACATTCTTGACTAAGTGGACGCGGATCAATACACACTCGGCCGGACACCAACACTCGGAATATATTTTGTTTCATTGGTATATTTTCTCTCGGTAAACATTGGAATTTTGGCTCATGACACATTCGTCAACATTAGTTAGCATTGGTAAACATTTTAATACTACGACCGATATGTTCTCGGTGTGTCTACTGTGTGACACAGTATCTACTGTGTGACGTAGTATCTACTATGTGACACGGTATCTACTGTGTGACACAGTATCTACTGTGTGACACAGTATCTACTGTGTGACACAGTATCTACTGTGTAACAGTATCTACTGTGTGACACAGTATCTACTGTGTAACAGTATCTACTGTGTGACATAGTATCTACTGTGTGACACAGTATCTACTGTGTCACACAGTATCTACTGTGTAACAGTATCTACTGTGTGACACAGTATCTACTGTGTCACACAGTATCTACTGTGTAACAGTATCTACTGTGTGACACAGTATCTACTGTGTCACACAGTATCTACTGTGTAACAGTATCTACTGTGTGACACAGTATCTACTGTGTAACAGTATCTACTGTGTCACACAGTATCTACTGTGTAACAGTATCTACTGTGTGACATAGTATCTACTGTGTGACACAGTATCTACTGTGTCACACAGTATCTACTGTGTAACAGTATCTACTGTGTGACACAGTATCTACTGTGTGACACAGTATCTACTGTGTGACCCCCATTGTGTGACCCCCATTGTGTGACCCCCATTGTGTGACCCCCATTGTGTGACCCCCATTGTGTGACCCCCATTGTGTGACCCCCATTGTGTGACCACCATTGTGTGACCTCCATTGTGTGACCCCCATTGTATGACCCCCATTGTGTGACCCCCATTGTATGACCCCCCTTGTGTGACCCCCATTGTGTGACCACCATTGTGTGACCCCCATTGTGTGACCCCCATTGTGTGACCCCCATTGTGTGACACCCATTGTGTGACCCCCATTGTGTGACCCCCATTGTGTGACCCCCATTGAGGACCCCCATTGTGTGACCCCGCATTGTGTGACCCCCATTGTGTGACCCCCATTGTGTGACCCCCATTGAGGACCCCCATTGTGTGACCCCGCATTGTGTGACCCCCATTGTGTGACCACCATTGTGTGACCCCCATTGTGTGACCCCCCTTGTGTGACCCCCATTGTGTGACCCCCATTGTGTGACCACCATTGTGTGACCCTCATTGAGGACCCCCATTGTGTGACCACCATTGTGTGACCACCATTGTGTGACCCCCATTGTGTGACCCCCATTGTGTGACCCCCATTGTGTGCCCCCCCCTTGTGTGACCCCCCTTGTATGACCCCCATTGTGTGACCACCATTGTGTGACCCCCATTGTGTGACCACCATTGTGTGACCACCATTGTGTGACCACCATTGTGTGACCACCATTGTGTGACCACCATTGTGTGACCCCCATTGTATGACCCCCATTGTGTGACCACCATTGTGTGACCCCCATTGTGTGACCCCCATTGAGGACCCCCATTGTGTGACCACCATTGTGTGACCACCATTGTGTGACCACCATTGTGTGACCACCATTGAGGACCCCCATTGTGTGACCACCATTGAGGACCCCCATTGAGGACCCCCATTGAGGACCCCCATTGTGTGACCACCATTGTGTGACCACCATTGTGTGACCACCATTGTGTGACCACCATTGTGTGACCACCATTGTGTGACCACCATTGTGTGACCACCATTGTGTGACCACCATTGAGGACCCCCATTGAGGACCCCCATTGTGTGACCACCATTGTGTGACCACCATTGTGTGACCACCATTGTGTGACCACCATTGTGTGACCACCATTGTGTGACCACCATTGTGTGACCACCATTGTGTGACCACCATTGAGGACCCCCATTGAGGACCCCCATTGAGGACCCCCATTGTGTGACCACCATTGTGTGACCACCATTGTGTGACCACCATTGTGTGACCACCATTGAGGACCCCCATTGTGTGACCACCATTGAGGACCCCCATTGTGTGACCACCATTGTGTGACCACCATTGTGTGACCCCCATTGAGGATCCCCATTGTGTGACCACCATTGTGTGACCACCATTGTGTGACCACCATTGAGGACCCCCATTGTGTGACCACCATTGAGGACCCCCATTGTGTGACCACCATTGTGTGACCACCATTGTGTGACCCCCATTGAGGACCCCCATTGTGTGACCACCATTGTGTGACCACCATTGTGTGACCACCATTGTGTGACCACCATTGTGTGACCCCCATTGAGGACCCCCATTGTGTGACCCCCATTGTGTGACCCCCATTGTGTGACCACCATTGTGTGACCACCATTGTGTGACCACCATTGTGTGACCCCCATTGAGGACCCCCATTGTGTGACCACCATTGTGTGACCCCCATTGAGGACCCCCATTGTGTGACCACCATTGTGTGACCCCCATTGTGTGACCACCATTGTGTGACCACCATTGTGTGACCACCATTGTATGACCCCCATTGTGTGACCCCCATTGTATGACCCCCATTGTGTGACCCCCATTGTGTGACCCCCATTGTGTGACCCCCATTGTATGACCCCCATTGTGTGACCCCCATTGTGTGACCCCCATTGTGTGACCCCCATTGTGTGACCACCATTGTATGACCACCATTGTGTGACCCCCATTGTATGACCACCATTGTGTGACCCCCATTGTGTGACCCCCATTGTATGACCACCATTGTGTGACCCCCATTGTATGACCACCATTGTATGACCCCCATTGTGTGACCCCCATTGTGTGACCACCATTGTATGACCACCATTGTGTGACCCCCATTGTATGACCACCATTGTGTGACCCCCATTGAGGACCCCCATTGTGTGACCCCCATTGTGTGACCCCCATTGTGTGACCACCATTGTGTGACCACCATTGTATGACCACCATTGTGTGACCCCCATTGTGTGACCCCCATTGTGTGACCCCCATTGTGTGACCACCATTGTATGACCCCCATTGTGTGACCCCCATTGTGTGACCCCCATTGTGTGACCACCATTGTGTGACCCCCATTGTGTGACCCCCATTGTGTGACCCCCATTGTATGACCACCATTGTGTGACCCCCATTGTGTGACCCCCATTGTGTGACCACCATTGTATGACCACCATTGTGTGACCACCATTGTATGACCACCATTGTGTGACCACCATTTAGGACCCCCATTGTGTGACCCCCATTGTGTGACCCCCATTGTGTGACCCCCATTGTATGACCACCATTGTGTGACCCCCATTGTGTGACCACCATTGTGTGACCCCCATTGTGTGACCCCCATTGTGTGACCCCCATTGTATGACCACCATTGTGTGACCCCCATTGTGTGACCCCCATTGTGTGACCACCATTGTATGACCACCATTGTGTGACCACCATTGTATGACCACCATTGTGTGACCACCATTTAGGACCCCCCCATTTACTAGTATTATATAATATGGGTCATCGTCGTCCAATATTGTGTATATGGCTCAGGTTGTTTACTCACAAACAAGATAAACAAGGACATCCCTGATAAACAAACAATGAGAGCGACTGTTCCATAATAACACATATTACCTACATATTACACATAAATATGAATGTGTAATAAATACACACACGAAAGTGTGAAATATTTATTAATTAATATTTATTTGTAATATTTATTATTAGTATTATGTGCAATATTTATGTGTAATAACACACACACGAAAGATTGTTCCTTGATTGTTCTGAGATTGTTCCTTGATTGTTCTGAGATTGTTCCTTGATTGTTCTGAGATTGTTCCTTGATCTGAGATTGTTCCTTGATTGTTCTGAGATTGTTCCTTGATCTGAGATTGTTCCTTGATTGTTCTGAGATTGTTCCTTGATCTGAGATTGTTCCTTGATTGTTCTGAGATTGTTCCTTGATTGTTCTGAGATTGTTCCTTGATCTGAG
>WNGS01010264.1:150685-164416 GCA_020271785.1 Procambarus virginalis | reverse complement strand
CCACCTGGTCACAGCACCACCTGGTCACTGGACCACCTGGTCCCTGCACCACCTGGTCACTGGACCACCTGGTCCCTGCCACACCGGTCACTGACCACCTGGTCCCTGCAACCCTGGTCACTGCACCACCTGGTCACTGGACCACCTGGTCACTGGACCACCTGGTCACTGGACCACCTGGTCACATACCACCTGGTCACTGGACCACCTGGTCACATCACCACCTGGTCACGGGACCACCTGGTCACAGCACCACCTGGTCACAGCACCACCTGGTCACAGCACCTGGTCACAGCACCACCTGGTCACAGCACCTGGTCACAGCACCACCTGGTCACGGGACCACCTGGTCACAGCACCACCTGGTCACGGGACCACCTGGTCACTGGACCACCTGGTCACGGGACCACCTGGTCACTGGACCACCTGGTCACTGGACCACCTGGTCACGGGACCACCTGGTCACGGACCACCTGGTCACGGGACCACCTGGTCACGGGACCACCTGGTCACGGGACCACCTGGTCACGGGACCACCTGGTCACGGGACCACCTGGTCACGGGACCACCTGGTCACGGGACCACCTGGTCACGGGACCACCTGGTCACAGCACCACCTGGTCCCAGCACCACCTGGTCAATGGACCACCTGGTCACAGCACCACCTGGTCACAGCATCATCTGGTCACAGCACCACCTGGTCACAGCACCACCTGGTCACAGCACCACCTGGTCACTGGACCACCTGGTCAAAGCACCACCTGGTCACAGCACCACCTGGTCACAGCACCACCTGGTCACAGCACCACCTGGTCACAGCACCACCTGGTCACTGGACCACCTGGTCAAAGCACCACCTGGTCACTGGACCACCTGGTCACTGGACCACCTGGTCACAGCACCACCTGGTCACAGCACCACCTGGTCACAGGACCACCTGGTCACAGGACCACCTGGTCACAGCACCACCTGGTCACTGGACCACCTGGTCACAGCACCACCTGGTCACTGCACCACCTGGTCACAGTACCACCTGGTCACAGGACCACCTGGTCACAGGACCACCTGGCACTGGACCACCTGGTCACAGGACCACCTGGGCACTGGACCACCTGGTCACAGGACCACCTGGTCACAGGACCACCTGGTCACAGGACCACCTGGTCACAGCACCACCTGGTCACAGCACCACCTGGTCACAGCACCACCTGGTCACTGGACCACCTGGTCACTGGACCACCTGGTCACAGCACCACTTGGTCACAGCACCACCTGGTCACAGCACCACCTGGTCACTGGACCACCTGGTCACTGGACCACCTGGTCACAGCACCACCTGGTCACTGGACCACTGGTCACTGGACCATCTGGTCACTGGACCACCTGGTCACTGGACCACCTGGTCACTGGACCACCTGGTCACTGGACCACCTGGTTACAGCACCACCTGGTTACAGCACCACCTGGTCACAGGACCACCTGGTCACTGGACCACCTGGTCACTGGACCACCTGGCCACATCACCACCTGGTTACAGATCCACCTGGTCACAGCACATGGTCACAGCACCACCTGGTCACGGGACCACCTGTTCACAGCACCACCTGGTCACATCACCACCTGGTCACGGGACCACCTGTTCACAGCACCACCTGGTCACATCACCACCTGGTCACTGGACCACCTGGTCACGGGACCACCTGGTCACGGGACCACCTGGTCACGGGACCACCTGTTCACAGCACCACCTGGTCACATCACCACCTAGTCACGGACCACCTGGTCACTGGAATACCTGGTCACGGGACCACCTGGTCACGGGACCACCTGGTCACTGGACCACCTGGTCACGGGACCACCTGGTCACTGGACCACCTGGTCACTGGACCACCTGGTCACTGGACCACCTGGTCACTGGACCACCTGGTCACTGGACCACCTGGTCACGGGACCACCTGGTCACTGGACCACCTGGTCACTGGACCACCTGGTCACTGGACCACCTGGTCACTGGACCACCTGGTCACTGGACCACCTGGTCACATCACCACCTGGTCACTGGACCACCTGGTCACTGGACCACCTGGTCACATCACCACCTGGTCACTGGACCACCTGGTCACTGGACCACCTGGTCACAGCACCACCTGGTCACAGCACAACCTGGTCACGGGACCACCTGTTCATAGCACCACCTGGTCACATCACCACCTGGTCACGGGACCACCTGTTCACAGCACCACCTGGTCACAGCACCACCTGGTCACGGGATCACCTGGTCACATCATCTGGTCACATCACCACCTGGTCACGGGACCACCTGGTCACAGCACCTGGTCACAGCACCACCTGGTCACGGGACCACCTGTTCACAGCACCACCTGGTCACTGGACCACCTGGCCACTGGACCACCTATTCACAGCACCACCTGGTCACTGGACCACCTGGTCACAGGACCACCTGGTCACAGCACCACCTGGTCACAGCACCACCTGGTCACAGCACCACCTGGTCACAGGACCACCTGGTCACTGGACCACCTGGTCACAGCACCACCTGGTCAATGGACCACCTGGTCACTGGACCACCTGGTCACTGGACCACCTGGTCACTGGACCACCTGGCCACTGGACCACCTGGCACTGGACCACCTGGTCACTGGACCACGTGGTCACAGCACCACCTGGTCACAGCACCACCTTGTCACTGGACCACCTGGTCACTGGACCACCTGGTCACTGGACCACATGGTCACTGGACCACCTGGTCACTGGACCACCTGGTCACAGCACCACCTGGTCACTGGACCACCTGGTCACTGGACCACCTGGTCACGGGACCACCTGTTCACTGGACCACATGGTCACAGGACCACCTGGTCACAGCACCACCTGGTCACTGGACCACCTGGACACATCACCACCTGGTCACGGGACCACCTGTTCACAGCACCACCTGGTCACTGGACCACCTGGTCACTGGACCACCTGGTCACATCACCACCTGGTCACAGCACCACCTGGTCACTGGACCACCTGGTCACAGCACCACCTGGTCACTGGACCACCTGGTCATTGGACCACCTGGTCACATCACCACCTGGTCACAACACCACCTGGTCACTGGACCACCTGGTCACGGGACCACCTGGTCACTGAACCACCTGGTCACAACACCACCTGGTCACTGGACCACCTAGTCACTGGACCACCTGGTCACATCACCACCTGGTCACATCACCACCTGGTCACGGGACCACCTGGTCACAGCACCACCTGGTCACAGCACCACCTGGTCACATCACCACCTGGTCACGGGACCACCTGGTCATAGCACCACCTGGTCACATCACCACCTGGTCACATCACCACCTGGTCACGGGACCACCTGGTCACAGCACCACCTGGTCACGGGACCACCTGGTCACGGGACCACCTGGTCACGGGACCACCTGGTCACATCACCACCTGGTCACATCACCACCTGGTCACAGCACCTGGTCACAGCACCACCTGGTCACGGGACCACCTGTTCACAGCACCACCTGGTCACATCACCACCTGGTCACTGGACCACCTGGTCACAGCACCACCTGGTCACAGCACCACCTGGTCACTGGACCACCTGGTCACTGGACCACCTGGTCACTGGGACCACCTGGTCACTGGACCACCTGGTCACTGGACCACCTGGTCACAGGACCACCTGGTTACAGCACCACCTGGTCACTGGACCACCTGGTCACTGGACCACCTGGTCACATCACCACCTGGTCACGGGACCACCTGTTCACAGCACCACCTGGTCACAGGACCACCTGGTCACTGGACCACCTGGTCACAGCACCACCTGGTCACTGGACCACCTGGTCACTGGACCACCTGGTCACAGCACCACCTGGTCACAGCACCACCTGGTCACTGGACCACGTGGTCACAGCACCACCTGGTCACAGCACCACCTGGTCACTGGACCACCTGGTCACTTTACCACCTGGTCACTGGACCACCTGGTCACTGGACCACCTGGTCACTGGACCACCTGGTCACTGGACCACCTGGTCACAGCACCACCTGGTCACTGGACCACCTGGTCACATCACCACCTGGTCACGGGACCACCTGTTCACAGCACCACCTGGTCACTGGACCACCTGGTCACATCACCACCTGGTCACTGGACCACCTGGTCACAGCACCACCTGGTCACTGGACCACCTGGTCATTGGACCACCTGGTCACATCACCACCTGGTCACAACACCACCTGGTCACTGGACCACCTGGTCACGGGACGACCTGGTCACTGGACCACCTGGTCACAACACCTGGTCACAACACCACCTGGTCACTGGACCACCTGGTCACATCACCACCTGGTCACATCACCACCTGGTCACGGGACCACCTGGTCACAGCACCACCTGGTCACAGCACCACCTGGTCACGGGACCACCTGTTCATAGCACCACCTGGTCACATCACCACCTGGTCACGGGACCAACTGTTCACAGCACCACCTGGTCACGGGACCACCTGGTCACGGGACCACCTGGTCACATCACCATCTGGTCACATCACCACCTGGTCACAGCACCACCTGGTCACGGGACCAAAAGTTCACAGCACCACCTGGTCACATCACCACCTGGTCACTGGACCACCTGGTCACTGGACCACCTGGTCACTGGACCACCTGGTCACTGGACCACCTGGTCACTGGACCACCTGGTCACTGGACCACCTGGTCACTGGACCACCTGGTCACTGGACCACCTGGTCACAGCACCACCTGGTCACAGCACCACCTGGTCACAGCACCACCTGGTCACTGGACCACCTGGTCACAGCACCACCTGGTCACAGCACCACCTGGTCACAGCACCACCTGGTCACTGGACCACATGGTCACATCACCACCTGGTCACAGGAGGACAGTCCGCGTCCACAGTCCGCTGTGTCCTGCTAAAAAATACTCCCGCTGTGAGCTGGGTAACTCACACCTCAGTAGCTCATTTTCACGGAGCCTCAACATCAGTGTATAATGACAATACTGCTGCTGACTTAGCTCATCGGCTGAGTGGTCCCACCATTGGTTCTCGTGAGCTTATCGTTATATGATCACTCCTCCTGTTATGTTTGCTTCTCGCATTGTCTCGGTGCCTATTATGTAGTCTCTAAACCCCTTCACAGTCTGGGCCAATCTCCTAGGCACGAAGAGCCCAGAGGCAAGTGTAAATGTAATTATTAGTGATGTTATTACACTAGATTATTACTAAGGGCGGCTGCGTCAACCACGTACAATCAGTACCTGGTTAGAGTAAGTCTCGGAAGCCCTATAATCTGTTTGTTACGCTCCATATGCTGATTGTTTCAGGATATGGGTGGTGATGGGTGTCACAGTGATAAAAAACTTAGGAACAAATTAACACTGCAGTAGCTTTAGGAGCCTATTTCAGGTAGGTTCTTTTCCCTTGTCTATCTGTTGTACACAATACAAGTAGCTACAGTATTTTTTAAATTATTCTAATGTAAGTCTTACTTATGCTATCAGACAATTTATTCGACTCGTTAACAGCTCTATTGTCAAATTAATAGTTGCCTTTATAGTTTTTAAATAGGATTTTAAATGGGTTATAACCATTATTGCAAGCTGATAATGTTGGTCAACATTCATTACAAGCAGAGACGAGTGGACAATTCCATAACCCTTTTAAAGTGCTCCAAACATCCACATGTGGACTCTCGACTCTAGAGAGAATATAATCCAAGTCTTGCAAACACAGCTCAAGCCAAGTCTTGCAAACACAGCTTAAGCCAAGTCTTGCAAACACAGCTTAAGCCAAGTCTTGCAAACACAGCTTAAGCCAAGTCTTGCAAACACAGCTTAAGCCAAGTCTTGCAAACACAGCTCAAGCCAAGTCTTGCAAACACAGCTCAAGCCAAGTCTTGCAAACACAGCTCAAGCCAAGTCTTGCAAACACAGCTTCGCAAGTGATATTCCTTACAAGGAATCAATTTTATCATCTTATCCAAGGCGTTTTCAATTGAATTTATTTCCATATAGTAATATGGTGACGAGATCTGAACAGTGTGATCCAAGTTACATTTTAGCAAAGCAAGATATAATGAAGGATAGTGTTTGGTTTCAGTTGCAAACACTTTGATATCGTTTGTGATCAATAATGTTTACTTGGAAAATTGGGAACAAACTCATTTCACTAAATATGTTCCATTATATTGTGGGCATGTTCCAATATGATAACGCTATATCATTCCAAATGATGACTTTCATGTAATGAATGATCTGGATGATCAGTGACATTATTTGCTGACACACTGAACTAATGTTCGTAATGAACAAATGTTCATAGTGAACTATGATCACAAATATTTTCATATTATTTCTATTTTCATATTTGTACAACTTGCCGGTTTGTACACAAGTATAAACTGTTTCCCTTATTTGATTGATGGTATAGGAAATTTATACCATCAATCAATTATTACCAACAAATTTATCCCATTTATACACAACTAATAATATATTATAGAGTTTGACTGGAGGAAAGAATTAAAGCGTCTGCAGCTAGACGAATTTTATTACAAATTGCCGCTATTTATAGTACAAAAAATTCGAGATTTATAGCTTAATATAAATAAATTGTCGAGAACAAAGTTCTTTTAATTAAATGTTGATTTACCTGAGCGACAAGAGTCAAATGTCAGCAACAGTTGAGATGTGATAAATATCTAATTTAAACAAAATTAGATATTTATTATGAAATCATATAATATTATCATGTTAATTAAATACGAGTCTTTGCACAGTGTATACAAAGTTGTTTATATAAGGAGAAGTATTATTGTTCACGGGTTTTGGGGCGGAATTTTTTGGCACTTTAACTCATATCTTGCAAAAAAAATCGTTAAATCTTAATACTTGATTTAAATTTTCATTTCATATCTACTAAATGTTCACAAATGACACAGCGTCATAGGTACTTCACACGTCTATATTATTTCTATTTTGTGATATAAGTATCTAATGTTTGTCATATTTTTTAGATTTTCAAAATTATTACAAAATCATAATAACTTACATTAATGGAGAAGGACAGGGAAATAGAAACACAAAACAAATCCTTATTAAGCCTACTCATAGCCCAGCCGGTAGATTTGCGGCCTCACACACGTAGGGTCCACGGATCGAGTCTCCTACAGTCCAGGTTAATGGCATAGCAACACACACTTTAACAGGAAACCCACCTAAGGTTCCCCATGACACAAAACAACGAGAAAAATAACCGTGGATAAAATAGTTGCCCAAGAGAGAGAGAGAAAGAGAGAAAGTATCCAAGATATCTGCATTAAAGTTCTGGACACAACTCTCCTTACATCAGGACCTTGAGCGACGCTCGGGCCTCTGAGACACGCAAGAAAATTTGTGAAGGCAAACTTTCCGCCTCTGAGATGACTACCAAGTTCTCCGATGCTCTTGATCTTGTTCTCTGACATTTGCTGAGGAGAAATGGTTTTAGCCGGTTGGAACAGTGTATACAAATTCTCGCACAACTACATAAATCATTGACGACTGGAGGTAATGGAATTAGGCTCCAAGGAAAAGATAAGTCTGTAAAAAGCTGTGGTGAAAAGTTCAGGGCAAGAGGGTAACCCTTCACCCTTGTAGAGGCTTCAAGTCTTATAGGGACATAAGATAATACTCGAAGGAATTTATATAAAAACTATATCTGTTGTTATTCCTGACAATTCAGCATCAACAAGATGCTAAGATTAATATACCTCCCTGGGTCCCAGCCCTGTACCTGTGGCAGGGGGTCCCAGCCCTGTACCTGTGGCAGGGGTCCCAGCCCTGTACCTGTGGCAGGGGGTCCCAGCCCTGTACCTGTGGCAGGGGTCCCAGCCCGTACCTGTGGCAGGGGGTCCCAGCCCTGTACCTGTGGCAGGGGGTCCCAGCCCTGTACCTGTGGCAGGGGGTCCCAGCCCTGTACCTGTGGCAGGGGTCCCAGCCCTGTACCTGTGGCAGGGGGTCCCAGCCCTGTACCTGTGGCAGGGGGTCCCAGCCCTGTACCTGTGGCAGGGGTCCCAGCCCTGTACCTGTGGCAGGGGGTCCCAGCCCTGTACCTGTGGCAGGGGGTCCCAGCCCTGTACCTGTGGCAGGGGGTCCCAGCCCTGTACCTGTGGCAGGGGGTCCCAGCCCTGTACCTGTGGCAGGGGGTCCCAGCCCTGTACCTGTGGCAGGGGGTCCCAGCCCTGTACCTGTGGCAGGGGGTCCCAGCCCTGTACCTGTGGCAGGGGGTCCCAGCCCTGTACCTGTGGCAGGGGTCCCAGCCCTGTACCTGTGGCAGGGGGTCCCAGCCCTGTACCTGTGGCAGGGGGTCCCAGCCCTGTACCTGTGGCAGGGGGTCCCAGCCCTGTACCTGTGGCAGGGGGTCCCAGCCCTGTACCTGTGGCAGGGGGTCCCAGCCCTGTACCTGTGGCAGGGGGTCCCAGCCCTGTACCTGTGGCAGGGGGTCCCAGCCCTGTACCTGTGGCAGGGGGTCCCAGCCCTGTACCTGTGGCAGGGGGTCCCAGCCCTGTACCTGTGGCAGGGGGTCCCAGCCCTGTACCTGTGGCAGGGGGTCCCAGCCCTGTACCTGTGGCAGGGGGTCCCAGCCCTGTACCTGTGGCAGGGGGTCCCAGCCCTGTACCTGTGGCAGGGGGTCCCAGCCCTGTACCTGTGGCAGGGGGTCCCAGCCCTGTACCTGTGGCAGGGGGTCCCAGCCCTGTACCTGTGGCAGGGGGTCCCAGCCCTGTACCTGTGGCAGGGGTCCCAGCCCTGTACCTGTGGCAGGGGGTCCCAGCCCTGTACCTGTGGCAGGGGGTCCCAGCCCTGTACCTGTGGCAGGGGGTCCCAGCCCTGTACCTGTGGCAGGGGGTCCCAGCCCTGTACCTGTGGCAGGGGGTCCCAGCCCTGTACCTGT
The DNA here is from genome assembly GCA_020271785.1 of Procambarus virginalis. Taxonomy (NCBI): domain Eukaryota; kingdom Metazoa; phylum Arthropoda; class Malacostraca; order Decapoda; family Cambaridae; genus Procambarus; species Procambarus virginalis. Next base: position 155,433 of record WNGS01010264.1, on the reverse strand, counting down.
GGCAGGGGGTCCCAGCCCTGTACCTGTGGCAGGGGGTCCCAGCCCTGTACCTGTGGCAGGGGGTCCCAGCCCTGTACCTGTGGCAGGGGGTCCCAGCCCTGTACCTGTGGCAGGGGGTCCCAGCCCTGTACCTGTGGCAGGGGGTCCCAGCCCTCTCCTCAGCAACTAGCCCTCTCCTCAACACCTAGCCCTCTCCTCAACAACAACTAATCCTCTCAACAACAACTAATCCTCTCAACAACAACTAATCCTCTCCTCAGCAACTAATCCTCTCCTCAGCAACTAATCCTCTCCTCAACAACTAACCCTCTCCTCAACAACTAACCCTCTCCTCAACACCCAGCCCTCTCCTCAACACCCAGCCCTCTCCTCAACACCCAGCCCTCTCCTCAACACCCAGCCCTCTCCTCAACACCCAGCCCTCTCCTCAACACCCAGCCCTCTCCTCAACACCTAGCCCTCTCCTCAACAACTAGCCCTCTCCTCAACACCTAGCCCTCTCCTCAACAACTAGCCCTCTCCTCAACAACTAGCCAACTAGTGAGAAAGCTGCATGAACGCTTAGTTAATAAGCGCCATGACTGACCAATTCTTATAGACGATCATTGGTGCGGTGGTCACGGTACTGTGTACGTTTAGGGGTGATCCTGGACGGCATGGGTTCGAATCCTGGCCGGGTCAAAGAGTTCTTAGTGATATATGGCTTGCGCGTTCATGCATCTTTCTCATATATATATATATATATATATATATATATATATATATATATATATATATATATATATATATATATATGTATGTATGTATGTATGTATATATATATATATATATATATATATATATATATATATATATATATATATTGGTAACATTCTTTCTTGTAAACATATGTTGTTAAATATGACCGAAAAGGTAAGATTAATAATTCTAACACGAATTTTCTCAATATTTCTTATGTTTCTTTTCACTGTCGATGGTAATTGAAAAATCAATTCTCCAAAATTCTTTTTTATTTCTAGTCTGACGCGACGCTTGAACCCGTTTCGTAATAACTTATTACATTTTCATATACTTTAGTTTACACACACAACTGTAACCTGTAAACACATTCATACTTATACTCGCATTTGGGTGAGGTGATTGACATTTACACAAGACAGAACACGAACCAATGGATATAAAAACACAAGAATGGAAGTAACTGCAGAAGGCCTATTGGCCCATAGCATCACCACTTCCTCTTTATGCTTCTATATTGGTTCGGAGTCTTGAAGTAGGAAGAATATAGTTGTGTATTAATTGGCTGTTGATTGCTGGTGTTGACTTTTTGATGTGTAGTGCCTCGCTGATGTCGATCCTCCTGCTATCGCTGTATCTATCGATGATTTCTGTGTTGTTTGTTAAGATTTCTCTGGTGATGGTCTGGTTGTGAGAAGAGATATGTTCCTTGATGGAGCACTGTTGTTTGTGCATTGTTAGTCGTCTAGAAAGAGACATTGTTGTCGTGCCTATATACTGAGTTCTTTGGGCCTTACAGTCCCCAAGTGGGCATGTGAAGGCATAGACGACGTTGGTTTCCTTCAAGGCATTCTGTTTGGTGTCTGTCGAGTTTTTCATGAGTAGGTTCGCCGTTTTTTCGTTTTTGTAGTAATTTGTCAATTGTATTTTCTGATTTTTGTCTATAGGGATAACGTTCCTATTAATAATATCTTTCAGGACCCTTTCCTTCGTTTTATGAGCCATCGAAAAGACGTTCCTGTAAAACAGTCGAATAGACTAAAGACACCATGCAATCGGAAATTATTGCAGAAGGAGGAAAGATTCGATGTAACTACAGAAGCACCATACTGTCCCACGAGCTCAAAGCGGCAGCTAAGAGCCTTCGTGAGAACAAGGAGATTGTCGTCAGGAGAGATGACAAGTCGCCAATATACGTCATTCTTAAAAAAGACGAATATCTGGCAAAAATGAACGTCTTACTCTCCGACCAAACTAAGTTCCAAAGGGTAACGAAGGACACTACAGCTGAATTGAAAACAAAGGTAAACAGATTAGTCGAAACTGTGAACGCCAAGAAATCCGGACTTCACCAGCCAAATGTTATTGGCGAATACAAACCTGGTTATGCGTATGGGAATGTCAAGACCCACAAGCCTGGAAACCCACTTCCGCCAATCATCAGCCAGACACCCACAGCCACATGCAGACTGGCTAAGCGACTCAACTGCTTGCTGACTACTTATGTACCTTGTGCTTTCAGTCTGAAGTCTCCAAAGGAATTCGTGGACTTACTGCTGGGAGCACGGGCCACGCAGATAAGAGCCTAGTTGGATGTAGAGTTGCTGTTTGCCAACGTACCTGTGGATGAAACATTCGGGATGATAATGGACAGAGTGTATCGTGATCTGGCTTGTACTCCTCTTGACATACCAGAAAACATAAAAAGAAAGCAACTCCAGCCTGCACTAAAGAGGCACCCTTAATGAGCCCAGATGGGCACATGTGCAACTAGATGGGGTCGCCATGGGTTCTCCCCTAGGTGTCCTGTTTGCGAACTTCTACATGGGCACCATCGAGCAGAGGGTCTTAGTTGACTTAGACTTGAAACCATCCATATACTGCAGGTATGTTGATGACATTTATGTGCAGGTACCTGATGTCAGACGTCTGCAGCAGCTGAAGGAAGTATTCGAGCAGAATTTTGTGTTAAGTTTCACTTACGAGATGGAGAATGATGGGAAGCTGCTCTTTCTAGATAACAGTTACGGAAAGGAACGGAAACTTCCACACTGCAGTCTACACTAAGGAAACAAAAATAGGAATGTGCCTCAATGCCAAGAGTGACTGCCCAGACAGGAACAAGAGGAGTATTGTCAACGCTTACGTCGACCAGGCTCTCAGTCACAGCTCAGGATGGAAGCAAGTCGATGAAGAACTCTGTAGGGTAAGGCAGTCCTAGTCAACAATGGCTTCTCTAACGGTTATGTTGAAGACATCATAAAAAGAAAGGTGAAACGCCATGCAACCTCTGAAGAGTCAACTTCACAGTATTCCGAGACGTGCATTCTGGCTTCTAGGTACGACATTATTATATATATATATATATATATATATATATATATATATATATATATATATATATATATATATATATGTGTGTGTGTGTGTGTGTGTTATTAAATATGACCGAAAAAGTAAGATTAATAATTCTAACACGAATTTTCTCAATTATCCTTATGTTTCTTTTTACTGATGACGGTAAATTAAAAATCAATTCTCCAAAATTCATTCTTTATTTCTAGTCTGACGCGACACTTGAGCGCGTTTCGTAAAACTTATTACATTTTCAAAGACTTTAGTTTACACACACACACAACTATAACTGAATAGAGCTTAAACATCTTCGATTTTTTAAACCTGCATTTGGGTGAGGTGACATGTTACAACAGTATTGGAAGGGGTTGAAAAAAAAAATTCAAAACAAGCCAGAAAGGGGTATAGAACGACGAATATCTGGCGAAAATGAACCTCATACTCTCTGACCAAACTAAATTCCAAAGGGTAACAAAGGACACTACAGCCGAATTGAAAGCAAAGGTCAACAAATTGATCAAAACTGTGAACGCCAAGAAATCCGGACTCCACCTGCCAAAGATTATTGGGGAATATAAACCTGGATATGCGTATGGAAATGTCAAGACACATAAGCCTGGAAACCCACTTCGGCCAATCATCAGCCAGACACCCACACCCACGTACAGACTGGCGAAACGACTCAACGGCTTGCTGACTCCTTATGTCCCTTGCGCCTTCAGCCTGAAGTCTCCAAAGGAATTTATTGACTTACTGCGGGAAACACGGGCCACAGGGATAAGAAACTAGTTGGACGTAGAATCACTGTTTACCAACATACCTGTGGATGAAACAATCGGGATGATAGCGGACAGAGTGTATCGTGATCCGGCCTGTACTCCTCTTGACATACCAGAAAACATTCTAAGGAAACTACTCCAAGCTTGTACTAAAGAGGCACTCTTCTTGAGCCCGGATGGGCACATGTATAAGGAACTAGATGGGGTCGCCATGGGTTCTCCCCTAGGTGTCCTGTTTGTGAACTTCTACATGGGTACCATCGAGAAAAAGGTCTTAGTCGACATGAATTTGAAACCGGCCATATACTGCAAGTATGTTGACATTTTTACACAGGTACCTGATGTCAGACATCTGCAGGAGCTGATGGAGGCATTTGAGCAGAATTCTATGTTACGTTTCACTTACGAGATGGAGAAGGATGGGAAACTGCCCTTTCTAGATGTAACAGTCATGGAAAGGAGCGGAGGTTTCCACACTGCAGTCTACACTAAGGAAACAAACATAGGAATGTGCCTAAATGCCAACAGTGACTGACCAGACAGGTACAAGAGGAGTGTTGTTAACGCTTATGTCGACCGTGCTCTCAGCCACAGCTCAGAATGGAAGCAAGTCGACGAAGAACTCTGTAGGGTAAGGCAGGTCCTAGTCAACAACGGCTTCTCCAATGGTTTCGTTGAAGACATCATAAGACGGAAAGTGAAACGTCATGCAACCTCTGAAGAGACAACTAATACAACACCTATACCTACTATTAGACTATTTTACAAGGAACTTCTTTTCCACATCTCATAAAACGAAGGAAAGGGTCTTGAATGATATTGTTAATAGAAACGTTATCCCTACAGACAAAAATCAGAAGATATAACTGACGATTT
>WNGS01010264.1:117706-137173 GCA_020271785.1 Procambarus virginalis | reverse complement strand
TCCAGAGAGGAAATGCCTCACTGCATCCATGGTTCTGCCCACCATCTGAGGATCTTGAGGAGCTATTTAACTTGTGAAAAGCAGCCGTGTACCCTGCATGTAATCAATATTGTAACTTTTTTGTGTGATGACATTTTCAAATAAAATTAGATAAATATACACACATCCCAAAGAGAATAGGGGTGGTAGGAGAAGAAAATATCAAAGATTTCAGTGAGGATCCACAAGTACTTCTCTGAGTACTCTTATTTTTCTCCGAGGCTAGGGGGCCCTACACTTGCACCAGAGGTCGGTACCCCTTCTAGGTGTAAAAAATATAGATATATATATATATAGCATATAATATATATATTATATAATTATATCTATATATTTATATATTTATATATAGATAATACTATATATATATATTATAATTAAATATGACCGAAAATAGTAAGATTACTAATTCTACACTACGAATTTTTCTCTTTCTTATATTTCTTTTCAGCCTGTTGAAGAAGAACGTTGAAAATCAATCTTGAAATTCAGTTTTATTTTTTAGGTCTGAACTGTACACTCGAACGCGATGTGCGTATAACTTATTACAATTTCATAGACTTTAGTTAACACACAAACTATAACTTGCAAACACTAAACAGTTTAAACACCTTTGATTTTATAACTGAATTTGGGTGAGGTGATATGTTATACAAACAGTTTTGGATGAGGTGAAACAATAGCTTTTTTACTTCACCACAAACCAGAACACGAAACAAGGAGTATAATTTTGTTACAGTTAAGGTGTGATGCGAGTGAACTGAGGGTATTGGCTCCGACATTTCGTTGATCTGCTTCACTTATTGGCTTGCGGAGTCTTGAATATGGGTCAAATCCATACGTTGATCAATTTGGCTGTTGATTTCTGGTGTCGGACTCTTCATTTAGATGTGTAGTGACTTCGCCTCGCAAGATATCGAAAGCCGCCTGCTATCGCTATCTATCGATGATTTACCAGTGTTGTTTCGTCAAGACTGTCTCTGGGTCGAGTGGTCTGTGAGAAGTTTGTGTGAGCCCCACGAGATTATATGTTCCTTAATGGACCTTGTTTGCTTATGCCATCGTTAAACGCCATGGAGAAGAGAGTTGTTGATCTTGCTATATACTGAGTTTTTTTTAGGCTTACAGTCCCAAGAGTGGCATTTTTATAGGCATAGACGGACGTTGGTCTCTCTGTAGAGCGTGTTTCTGCTTTTGTCTGAGAGTTTCTCATGCGTAGGCTGGCCGTTTTCTTGGTTTTATAGTAGGTCTGGCTGTACCACTGGTACAGTAGTAAGGTCTGGCTGTACCACTGACACAGTAGCAAGGTCTGGCTGTACCACTGACACAGTAGTGAGGTCTGGCTGTACCACTGACCCAGTAGTGAGGTCTGGCTGTACCACTGACACAGTAGTGAGGTCTGGCTGTATTGGTGAGGTCTGGCTGTACCACTGACACAGTAGTAAGGTCTGGCTGTACACTGACACAGTAGCAAGGTCTGGCTGTACCACTGGTACAGTAGTGAGGTCTGGCTGTACCACTGACACAGTAGTAAGACCTGCTGTACCACTGGTACAGTAGTAAGGTCTGGCTGTACCACTGACACAGGAGCAAGGTCTGGTTGTACCACTGGTACAGTAGTAAGGTCTGGCTGTACCACTCACACAGTAGTAAGGTCTGGGTGTACCACTCACACAGCAGCAAGGTCTGGCTGTACCACTGGTACAGTAGCAAGGTCTGGCTGTACCACTGGTACAGTAGCAAGGTCTGGCTGTACCACTGGTACAGTAGTAAGGCCTGGCTGTACCACTCACACAGTAGTAAGGTCTAACTGTACCACTGACACAGTAGCGAGGTCTGGCTGTGCCACTGACACAGTAGTAAGGTCTGGCTGTACCACTGACACAGTAGCAAGGTCTGGCTGTACCACTGACACAGTAGCAAGGTCTGGCTGTACCACTGGTACAGTAGCAAGGTCTGGCTGTACCACTGGTACAGTAGCAAGGTCTGGCTGTACCACTGGTACAGTAGTAAGGCCTGGCTGTACCACTCACACAGTAGAAAGGTCTAACTGTACCACTGACACAGTAGCGAGGTCTGGCTGTGCCACTGACACAGTAGTAAGGTCTGGCTGTACCACTGACACAGTAGCAAGGTCTGGCTGTACCACTGACACAGTAGCAAGATCCGGCTGTACCACTGGTACAGTAGTGAGGTCTGGCTGTACCACTGACACAGTAGTGAGGTCTGGCTGTACCACTGACACAGTAGTGAGGTCTGGCTGTACCACTGACACAGTAGTGAGGTCTGGCTGTACCACTGACACAGTAGTGAGGTCTGGCTGTACCACTGGTACAGAAGTGAGGTCTGGCTGTACCACTGACACAGTATCAAGGTCTGGCTGTACCACTGACACAGTAGCAAGGTCTGGCTGTACCACAGACACAGTAGCAAGGTCTGGCTGTACCACTGACACAGTAGCAAGGTCTGGCTGTACCACTGGTACAGTAGCGAGGTCTGGCTGTACCACTAGTACAGTAGCGAGGTCTGGCTGTACCACGGGTACAGTAGCAAGGTCTGGCTGTACCAATGACACAGTAGCGAGGTCTGGCTGTACCACTGGCAGTAGTGAGGTCTGGCTGTACCACTGGTACAGTAGCGAGGTCTGGCTGTACCACTGGTACAGTAGCAAGGTCTGGCTGTACCACTGGTACAGTAGCGAGGTCTGGCTATACCACTGGTACAGTAGCAAGGTCTGGCTGTACCACTGGTACAGTAGCAAGGTCTGGCTGTACCACTGGTACAGTAGCGAGGTCTGGCTGTATCACTGGTACAGTAGCGAGGTCTAGCTGTACCACTGGTACAGTAAAAATGTCTGGCTGTACCACTGACACAGTAGTGAGGTCTGGCTGTACCACTGACACAGTAGTGAGGTCTGGCTGTACCACTGACACAGTAGTGAGGTCTGGCTGTACCACTGACACAGTAGTTAGGTCTGGCTGTACCACTGACACAGTAGCAAGGTCTGGCTGTACCACTGACACAGTAGTGAGGTCTGGCTGTACCACAGACACAGTAGCAAGGTCTGGCTGTACCACTGACACAGTAGCAAGGTCTGGCTGTACCACTGACACAGTAGTGAGGTCTGGCTGTACCACTGGTACAGTAGTAAGGTCTGGCTGTACCACTGACAGTAGCAAGGTCTGGCTGTACCACTGACACAGTAGTGAGGTCTGGCTGTACCACTGACACAGTAGTGAGGTCTGGCTGTACCACTGGTACAGTAGTAAGGTCTGGCTGTACCACTGACAGTAGCAAGGTCTGGCTGTACCACTGACACAGTAGTGAGGTCTGGCTGTACCAATGACACAGTAGTGAGGTCTGGCTGTACCATTGACACAGAAGTGAGGTCTGGCTGTACCACTGACACAGTAGTGAGGTCTGGCTGTACCACTGACACAGTAGTGAGGGCTGGCTGTACCACTGACACAGTAGTGAGGTCTGGCTGTACCACTGACACAGTAGCAAGGTCTGGCTGTACCACTGACACAGTAGTGAGGTCTGGCTGTACCACAAACACAGTAGCAAGGTCTGGCTGTACCACTGACACAGTAGCAAGGTCTGGCTGTACCAATTACAGTAGCGAGGTCTGGCTGTACCACTGACATAGTAGCAAGGTCTGGCTGTACCACTGACACAGTAGTGAGGTTTGGCTGTACCACTGGTACAGTAGCAAGGTCTGGCTGTACCACTGACACAGTAGCAAGGTCTGGCTGTACCAATGACACAGTAGGGAGGTCTGGCTGTACCACTGACACAGTAGTGAGGTCTGGCTGTACCACTGGTACTGTAGTAAGGTCTGGCTGTACCACTGACACAGTAGCAAGGTCTGGCTGTACCACTGGTACAGTAGTAAGGTCTGGCTGTACCACTGACACAGTAGCAAGGTCTGGCTGTACCACTGACACAGTAGTGAGGTCTGGCTGTACCACTGACACAGTAGTGAGGTCTGGCTGTACCACTGACACAGTAGTGAGGTCTGGCTGTATTGGTGAGGTCTGGCTGTACCACTGACACAGTAGTAAGGTCTGGCTGTACCACTGACACAGTAGCAAGGTCTGGCTGTACCACTGGTACAGTAGTGAGGTCTGGCTGTACCACTGACACAGTAGCAAGGTCTGGCTGTACCACTGGTACAGTAGTGAGGTCTGGCTGTACCAATGACACAGTAGTAAGACCTGGCTGTACCACTGGTACAGTAGTAAGGTCTGGCTGTACCACTGACACAGGAGCAAGGTCTGGTTGTACCACTGGTACAGTAGTAAGGTCTGGCTGTACCACTGACACAGTAGTAAGGTCTGGGTGTACCACTGACACAGTAGCAAGGTCTGGCTGTACCAATGACACAGTAGTAAGACCTGGCTGTACCACTGGTACAGTAGTAAGGTCTGGCTGTACCACTGACACAGGAGCAAGGTCTGGTTGTACCACTGGTACAGTAGTAAGGTCTGGCTGTACCACTCACACAGTAGTAAGGTCTGGGTGTACCACTCACACAGTAGCAAGGTCTGGCTGTACCACTGGTACAGTAGCAAGGTCTGGCTGTACCACTGGTACAGTAGCAAGGTCTGGCTGTACCACTGGTACAGTAGCAAGGTCTGGCTGTACCACTCACACAGTAGTAAGGTCTAACTGTACCACTGACACAGTAGCGAGGTCTGGCTGTGCCACTGACACAGTAGTAAGGTCTGGCTGTACCACTGACACAGTAGCAAGGTCTGGCTGTACCACTTACACAGTAGCAAGATCCGGCTGTACCACTGACACAGTAGCAAGATCCGGCTGTACCACTGACACAGTAGCAAGATCCGGCTGTACCACTGGTACAGTAGTGAGGTCTGGCTGTACCACTGACACAGTAGTGAGGTCTGGCTGTACCACTGACACAGTAGTGAGGTCTGGCTGTACCACTGACACAGTAGTGAGGTCTGGCTGTACCACTGACACAGTAGTGAGGTCTGGCTGTACCACTGGTACAGAAGTGAGGTCTGGCTGTACCACTGACACAGTAGCAAGGTCTGGCTGTACCACTGACACAGTAGCAAGGTCCGGCTGTACCACTGACACAGTAGCAAGGTCCGGCTGTACCACTTACACAGTAGTGAGGTCTGGCTGTACCACTGGTACAGTAGTGAGGTCTGTCTGTACCACTGGTACAGTAGTGAGGTCTGGCTGTACCACTGACACAGGAGAGAGGTCTGGCTGTACCACTGACACAGTAGTGAGGTCTGGCTGTACCACTGACACAGTAGTGAGGTCTGGCTGTTCCACTGGTACAGTAGCGAGGTCTGGCTGTACCACTGGTACAGTAGCAAGGTCTGGCTGTACCACTGGTACAGTAGCAAGGTCTGGCTGTACCACTGACACAGTAGTAAGGTCTGGCTATACCACTGACACAGTAGCAAGGTCTGGCTGTACCACTGACACAGTAGCAAGGTCTGGCTGTACCACTGGTACAGTAGTAAGGTCTGGCTGTACCACTGACACAGTAGCAAGGTCTGGCTGTACCACTGACACAGTAGTAAGGTCTGGCTGTACCACTACCACAGTAGCAAGGTCTGGCTGTACCACTGACACAGTAGCGAGGTCTGGCTGTATTGGTGAGGTCTGGCTGTATTGGTGAGGTCTGGCTGTACCACTGACACAGTAGTAAGGTCTGGCTGTACCACTGACACAGTAGTAAGGTCTGGCTGTACCACTGGTACAGTAGTGAGGTCTGGCTGTACCACTGACACAGTAGCAAGGTCTGGCTGTACCACTGGTACAGTAGTGAGGTCTGGCTGTACCACTGACAGTAGTGAGGTCTGGCTGTACCACTGGTACAGTAATGAGGTCTGGCTGTACCACTGACACAGTAGTGAGGTCTGGCTGTACCACTGACACAGTAGTGAGGTCTGGCTGTACCACTGGTACAGTAGTGAGGTCTGGCTGTACCACTGACAGTAGTGAGGTCTGGCTGTACCACTGACACAGTAGTAAGGTCTGGCTGTACCACTGGTACAGTAGTGAGGTCTGGCTGTACCACTGACAGTAGCAAGGTCTGGCTGTACCACTGACACAGTAGCAAGGTCTGGCTGTACGGGCTGTACCACTGACACTGTAGCAAGGTCTGGCTGTACCACTGACACAGTAGTGAGGTCTGGCTGTACCACTGACACTGTAGCAAGGTCTGGCTGTACCACTGACACTGTAGCAAGGTCTGGCTGTACCACTGACACTGTAGCAAGGTCTGGCTGTACCACAGAGTAGCAAGGTCTGGCTGTACCACTGACACAGTAGTGAGGTCTGGCTGTACCACTGACACAGTAGCGAGGTCCGTCTGTACCACTGACACAGTAGCAAGGTCTGGCTGTACCACTGACACAGTAGTGAGGTCTGGCTGTACCACTGGTACAGTAGTGAGGTCTGGCTGTACCAATGACACAGTAGTGAGGTCTGGCTGTACCACTGGTACAGAAGTGAGGTCTGGCTGTACCACTGGTACAGTAGTGAGGTCTGGCTGTACCACTGGTACAGTAGTGAGGTCTGGCTGTACCACTGGTACAGTAGTGAGGTCTGGCTGTACCACTGGTACAGTAGTGAGGTCTGGCTGTACCACTGGTACAGTAGTGAGGTCTGGCTGTACCACTGGTACAGTAGTGAGGTCTGGCTGTACCACTGACACAGTAGTGAGGTCTGGCTGTACCACTGGTACAGAAGTGAGGTCTGGCTGTACCACTGGTACAGTAGTGAGGTCTGGCTGTACCACTGACACAGTAGTGAGGTCTGGCTGTACCACTGACACAGTAGCAAGGTCTGGCTGTACCACTGACACAGTAGCGAGGTCTGGCTGTACCACTGACACAGTAGCAAGTTCTGGCTGTACCACTGGTACAGTAGCAAGGTCTGGCTGTACCACTGACACAGTAGTGAGGTCTGGCTGTACCACTGACACAGTAGTGAGGTCTGGCTGTACCACTGACACAGTAGTGAGGTCTGGCTGTACCACTGACACAGTAGCAAGGTCTGGCTGTACCACTGACACAGTAGCGAGGTCTGGCTGTACCACTGACACAGTAGCAAGTTCTGGCTGTACCACTGGTACAGTAGCAAGGTCTGGCTGTACCAACCACAACAAACCCATCCCCCCAACGACACAAGTCATGGCAAGAGATCAGAATTAATTTTTATCAGTCCTTCACATTACCAGAGAGAACACGAGCTTTATATACATGGTAATACACGGAGTTTATATACTTCCTCATATATACACGGAGTTTATATCCTTCGTCATATATACAGGGAGTTTATATACTTCGTCATATATACAAGGAGTTTATATACTTCGTCATATATACACGGAGTTTATATACTTCCTCATATATACACGGAGTTTATATACTTCCTCATATATACAGGAGTTTATATACTTCGTCATATATACAGGGAGTTTAAGCAAGTTTACCGTGTATATAAGTAACTGGTGTTCTCTGTGGTACCTGTTGATACAACACTGAGGCTGTGTATGGGACCTGTAGTTCATACACTTACACTGGTCTTCTCCTATAAATTACGTCTGAATTTGGCCGTTTACCTGTATGGCCGACAATAGACGTAATTTGAAAATGAAAAAAAAAATAATTTCCGATTTGTTTTTTCCAAAACAGTAAGTTAAGGTGTATGTATATTTATATTAATATATATATACAGCTTGAGTGCAAGCAACTCTCGCTGGTGCACTCAACGGCCGACCGTCTGGACCAACCCGCCCTGCTGACAACGTCGCGTATTGACGTATACTCCGCCTAAGACAAAAAATCTGTCCCGTTTTCTGTTTTAGATCCTCTGGTACGTTAGGATAAGAGCACTTTAATACGACAGTTTCTTGACGTTGGGGCACCTTAGGACCTTAGGCTTACTGGAACACCGTCAGAGATTCTAATGGTCTTCGTTGTATTCCTATAGTTGTGTATGGCGATTGTATTTAGGTTTCTATATATAACAATCATATTTTTAGTCCTCTTTACAATCTTATAATGTTTATGTCATTTATATACCCGGAATAAGAGTAATGTTTATTTCTAATTTAACATTTCAATTATTTAATTATTTAATGATTTATTATTTAATGTTTCCAAGACTGCCTTCACACAGAACTATGAAGTGTACAAGCGGGAGTGAGTTTGTCCCCTTGGGAAGTAAGGTATATTATAATACCTTTGTACAGTATGCAATAATGCCAACGCAATACTGCCAACTACACACAGTGGTTATCAACAAGAGTGAAGTCATCGAGCGGTCCCAGTGGCGCAGTGGTAAAACGCCTGTGTCACTTCACTTCGCTAGTGATGTGGCCTGGGTTCGTATCCTGGCCGGGGAGGATTGACTAAGCGCCAACCCTTAACTGTAGCCTCTGTTCACCCAGCAGAGAATAGGCACCTGGTTGGTAAACGATTTGGCGGGACGTATTCCGGGTAAAAATTAGGGTTAAGGACCTGCCCGTAACGCTATGCGAGCTATAGTGGCTGTACAAGAGTGAAAGAATTGTATATATAAAATAAATAAATAAAGTTCCTAGAGCAACAGCGTAGAATCCAAAATGAATTCTGCCAAATTATAAGTCTGGTGTAATTCGCCTGTGAAGCAGGGAATGGTTCCATCAATATTTACTTTGTGTGTTGTTAGTATATTGTTCTTCTCTTTAATGGAGACGATAGATTTATATTTGAAGAGAAAGGATTCCCTGATACAACCTTGTGTATTTTACAATAACTAATAATATTGCTGTTACTCCTATACAGATACATGGTATGGGAGATGGTGGTACTCTACGAGGTAACATATAGAGCTACAGCCCACAATGCTATACACACACATGGTATGGGACATGGTGGTACTCTACGAGGTAACAGAGAGCTACAGCCCACAATGCTATACACACATATGGTATGGGTGATGGTGGTACTCTACGAGGTAACATATAGGGAGCTACAGCCCATACTCGGCGTTTGTCTAAATGAAACATTGTAACATATGAGACGTGTGACTACCACGGCTCTCTAACACTACTGTGTCATCACTACGATGGTCACTGGAGCTCTGTGGGAGCTTCGGGACAATATTGGCATGTTGCAACATTATAGGTTGACTTGTGTTGCAGATAATGACACACACGCGCGCTCTATCTTGCCGCCACCACTCGTGAGGACATTTACTCCAACCGTCACAGTCTAGAGTCTCTCTCCAGTCTCTAACTGGACCCCCCACCCGAGGGGACAACGATTGTGAGAATCCTGATAAGGAAACACTCATACTCGTGTGCCCAACCACTTGGGCTGGACGGTAGAGCGACGGTCTCGCTTCATGCAGGTCGGCGTTCAATCCCCGACCATCCACAAGTGGTTGGGCACCATTCTTTTCCTCCGTCCAATTCCAAATTCTTATCCTGACCCCTTCCCAGTGCTATATAGTCGTGGTGGCTTGGCGCTTTTCCTTGATAGTTTCCCTTCCCCCATACTCGTGCTCCATTCACCGTAGCTGTTTAGGCTTCATTACTGCAACACTGTCTCCAATGCAGGAAGGGGAGGAAATTATCAGGAGAAAGCAGCAAGCCACCACGACTGTATAGGACTGGGAAGGGGTCAGGATAAGGATTTGGAATGGGACGGAGGGAAAGAATGGTGCCCAACCACTTGTGGACGGTCGGGGATTGAACGCCGACCTGCATAATGCGAGACCGTCGCTCTACCGTCCACCCCAAAATTAACGGAGGAACTGATGCTGGATATTGCTAGAGTTTCAGTACTTAGACCACCTGGCCACTGGACCGCCTGGTCAGTGGACCACCTGGTCACAGCACCACCTGGTCACTGGACCACCTGGTCACTGGACCACCTGGTCACTGGACCACCTGGTCACTGGACCACCTGGTCACAGCACCACCTGGTCACAGCACCACCTGGTCACTGGACCACCTGGTCACTGGACCACCTGGTCACTGGACCACCTGGTCACTGGACCACCTGGTCACTGGACCACCTGGCCACTGGACCACCTGGTCACTGGACCACCTGGCCACTGGACCACCTGGTCACTGGACCACCTGGCCACTGGACCACCTGGTCACTGGACCACCTGGCCACTGGACCACCTGGTCAGTGGACCACCTGGCCACTGGACCACCTGGTCAGTGGACCACCTGGCCACTGGACCACCTGGTCAGTGGACCACCTGGCCACTGGACCACCTGGTCAGTGGACCACCTGGCCACTGGACCACCTGGTCAGTGGACCACCTGGCCACTGGACCACCTGGTCAGTGGACCACCTGGCCACTGGACCACTTGGTCAGTGGACCACCTGGCCACTGGACCACTTGGTCAGTGGACCACCTGGCCACTGGACCACCTGGTCAGTGGACCACCTGGCCACTGGACCACCTGGTCAGTGGACCACCTGGTCAGTGGACCACCTGGCCACTGGACCACCTGGTCAGTGGACCACCTGGTCACAGCACCACCTGGTCAGTGGACCACCTGGTCACAGCACCACCTGGTCAGTGGACCACCTGGTCAGTGGACCACCTGGTCACAGCACCACCTGGTCACTGGACCACCTGGTCACAGCACCACCTGGTCACTGGACCACCTGGTCACAGCACCACCTGGTCACTGGACCACCTGGTCACTGGACCACCTGGTCACTGGACCACCTGGTCACTGGACCACCTGGTCACTGGACCACCTGGTCACTGGACCACCTGGTCACTGGACCACCTGGCCAGAGCACCACCTGGTCACTGGACCACCTGGTCACAGCATCACCTGGTCACAGCACCACCTGGTCACAGCATCACCTGGTCACAGCACACACCTGGTCACTGGACCACCTGGCCAGAGCACCACCTGGTCACTGGACCACCTGGTCACTGGACCACCTGGCCAGAGCACAACCTGGTCACTGGACCACCTGGTCACAGCACACCTGGTCACTGGACCACCTGGTCACAGGACCACCTGGTCACTGGACCACCTGGTCACAGGACCACCTGGTCACTGGACCACGTGGTCACAGCACCACCTGGTCACTGGACCACCTGGTCACTGGACCACCTGGTCACTGGACCACCTGGTCACAGCACCACCTGGTCACTGGACCACCTGGTCACAGCACCACCTGGTCACTGGACCACCTGGTCACAGCACCACCTGGTCACTAGACCACGTGGTCACAGCACCACCTGGTCATTAGACCACGGTCACAGCACCACCTGGTCACTGGACCACCTGGTCTCTGGACCACCTGGTCACTGGACCACCTGGTCACTGGACCACCTGGTCACAGCACCACCTGGTCACAGGACCACCTGGTCACAGCACCACCTGGTCACTGGACCACCTGGTCACAGCACCACCTGGTCACTGGACCACCTGGTCACAGCACCACCTGGTCACTGGACCACCTGGTCCAGCACCACCTGGTCACTGGACCACCTGGTCACAGCACCACCTGGTCACTGGACCACCTGGTCACAGCACCACCTGGTCACTGGACCACCTGATCACTGGACCACCTGGTCACAGCACCACCTGGTCACAGCACCACCTGGTCACTGGACCACCTGGTCACAGCACCACCTGGTCACTGGACCACCTGGTCACTGGACCACCTGGTCACTGGACCACCTGGTCACTGGACCACCTGGTCACAGCACCACCTGGTCACAGCACCACCTGGTCACTGGACCACGTGGTCACAGCACCACCTGGTCACTGGACCACGTGGTCACAGCATTACCTGGCCACTGGACCACCTGGTCACAGCACCACCTGGTCACTGGACCACGTGGTCACAGCACCACCTTGTCACTGGACCACCTGGTCACAGCACCACCTGGTCACTGGACCACCTGGTCACTGGACCACCTGGTCACAGCACCACCTGGTCACAGCACCACCTGGTCACTGGACCACCTGGTCACAGCACCACCTGGGCACTGGACCACGTGGTCACAGCACCACCTGGTCACTGGACCACCTGGTCACAGCACCACCTGGTCACAGCACCACCTGGTCACTGGACCACCTGGTCACAGCACCACCTGGTCACAGCACCACCTGGTCACTGGACCACCTGGTCACAGCACCACCTGGTCACTGGACCACGTGGTCACAGCACCACCTGGTCACTGGACCACCTGGTCACAGCACCACCTGGTCACTGGACCACCTCGTCACAGCACCACCTGGTCACAGCACCACCTGGTCACTGGACCACGTGGTCACAGCACCACCTGGTCACTGGACCACGTGGTCACAGCACCACCTGGTCACTGGACCACCTGGTCACTGGACCACCTGGTCACTGGACCACCTGGTCACTGGACCACCTGGTCACTGGACCACCTGGCCAGAGCACCACCTGGTCACTGGACCACCTGGTCACAGCACCACCTGGTCACTGGACCACCTGGTCACAGCACCACCTGGTCATTAGACCACGTGGTCACAGCACCACCTGGTCATTAGACCACGGTCACAGCACCACCTGGTCATTAGACCACGCGGTCACAGCACCACCTGGTCACTGGACCACCTGGTCTCTGGACCACCTGGTCACTGGACCACCTGATCACTGGACCACCTGATCACAGCACCACCTGGTCACAGAACCACCTGGTCACAGAACCACCTGGTCACAGCACCACCTGGTCACTGGACCACGTGGTCACAGCACCACCTGGTCACTGGACCACCTGGTCACAGCACCACCTGGTCACTGGACCACCTGGTCACTGGACCACCTGATCACTGGACCACCTGGTCACAGCACCACCTGGTCACTGGACCACCTGGTCACAGCACCACCTGGTCACTGGACCACCTGGTCACAGCACCACCTGGTCACTGGACCACCTGGTCACAGCACCACCTGGTCACTGGACCACCTGGTCACAGCACCACCTGGTCACAGCACCACCTGGTCACTGGACCACGTGGTCACAGCACCACCTGGTCACTGGACCACGTGGTCACAGCACCACCTGGTCACTGGACCACCTGGTCACAGCATTACCTGGCCACTGGACCACCTGGTCACAGCACCACCTGGTCACTGGACCACGTGGTCACAGCACCACCTGATCACTGGACCACCTGGTCACAGCACCACCTGGTCACTGGACCACCTGGTCACTGGACCACCTGGTCACAGCACCACCTGGTCACAGCACCACCTGGTCACTGGACCACCTGGTCACAGCACCACCTGGTCACAGCACCACCTGGTCACAGCACCACCTGGTCACTGACCACCTGGTCACAGCACCACCTGTCAAGCACCACCTGGTCACTGGACCACCTGGTCACAGCACCACCTGGTCACTGGACCACCTGGTCACAGCACCACCTGGTCACTGGACCACCTGGTCACAGCACCACCTGTCACAGCACCACCTGGTCACTGGACCCCGTGGTCACAGCACCAGCACCCTGGTCACAGCACCAAATGGTCACTGGACCACGTGGTCACAGCATCACCTGGTCACTGGACCACGTGGTCACAGCACCACCTGGCCACTGGACCACCTGGTCACAGCACCACCTGGTCACTGGACCACCTGGTCACAGCACCACCTGGTCACTGGACCACCTGGTCACAGCACCACCTGGTCACGGACCACCTGGTCACAGCACCACCTGGTCACTGGACCACCTGGTCACAGCACACCCTGGTCACGACCACCACCTGGTCATAGCATCACCTGGCCACTGGACCACCTGGTCCTCAGCACCACCTGGTCACTGGACCACCTGGTCACTGGACCACCTGTTCACTGGACCACCTGGTCTCAGCCCACCTGGTCACTGGACCACCTGGTCACTGGACCACCTGGTCACTGGACCACCTGGTCACAGCACCACCACCTGGTCACTGGACCACTTGGTCACAGCACCACCTGGTCACTAGACCACCTGGTCACGCACCACCTGGTCACTGCCACCTGGTCACTGGACCACCTGGTCACTGGACCACCTGGTCACAGCATCACTGGTCACAGCATCACCTGGTCCAGCATCACCTGGTCACTGGACCACCTGGTCACATCACCACCACCTGTCACTCACCACCTGGTCACTGGACCACCTGGTCACAGCACCACCTGGTCACAGCACCACCTGGTCAGAGGCACCTGGTCCCTGGACCACCTGGTCACAGCACCACCTGGTCCCTGGACCACCTGGTCACAGCACCACCTGGTCCCTGGACCACCTGGTAACTGGACCACCTGGTCACTGGACCACCTGGTCACAGCACCACCTGGTCACTGGACCCCTGGTCACTGGACCACCTGGTACTGGACCACCTGTTACTGGACCACCTGGACACTGGACCCCCTGGACACTGGACCCCCTGGTCACACATCACCTGGCCACTGGACCACGTGGTCATAGCTCACCTGGTCACTGGACTACACCTGGTCACAATCACCTGGCCACTGGACCACCTGGTCACAGCACCACATGGCCACTGGACCACCTGGTCACAGCATCACCTGGCCACTGGACCACCTGGTCACTGGACCACCTTGCCACTGGACCACCTGGTCACAGCATCACCTGGCCACTGGACCACCTGGTCACTGGACCACCTGTCACTGTACCACCTGGTCACTGGACCACCTGGCCACTGGACCACCTGGTCACTGGACCACCTGGTCACAGCACCACCTGGCCACTGACCACCTGGTCACAGCATCACCTGGCCACTGGACCACCTGGCCACTGTACCACCTGGTCACTGGACCACCTGGCCACTGGACCACCTGGTCACTGGACCACCTGGTCACATCACCACCTGGTCACAGCACCACCTGGTCACAGGAGGACAGTCCGCGTCCACAGATGTGTCCTGCCAGAAAATACTCCCGCTGTAAGCTGGCTAACTCACACCTCAGTAGCTCATTTTCACGGAGCCTCACCATCAGTATATATGACAATACTGCTGCTGACTTAGCTCATCGGCTGAGTGGTCCCACCATTGGTTCTCGTGAGCTCATCCTTATACAATCACTGCTCCTGTTATGTTTGCTTCTCGCATTGTCTCGGTGCCTATTATGTAGTCTCTAAACCCTTTCACAGTCTGGGGCCACTCTCCTAGGCACGAAGAGTCCAGAGGCAAGTAAAAATGCAATTATGGATGGTGTTATTACCCTAGATTATTACTAGGGGCGGCTGCGTCAACCACGTACAATCAGTACCTGGTTAGAGTAAGTCTCGGAACCTCTATAATCTGTCTGTAGGACTCCATATGCTGATTGTTTCAGGACATGGGTGGTGATGGGTGTCACAGTGATAAAAACTTAGGAACAAATGAACACTGCAGTAGCTTTAGGAGCCTATTTTAGGCAGATCTTTTTCCCTTGTCTATCTGTTGTACACAATACATGTAGCTACAGTATTTTTTAAATTAATTCTAATGTAAGTCTTACTTATGCTATCAGACAATTTATTCGACTCGTTAACAGCTCTATTGTCAAATCAATAGTTGCCTTTATAGTTTTTAAATAGGATTTTAAATGGGTTATAACCATTATTGCAAGCTGATAATGTTTGGTCAACATTCATTACACGCCGAGACGAGTTGGACAATTCCATAACCCTTTTAAAGTGCTCCAAACATCCACATGTGGACTCTCGACTCTAGAGAGAATATAATCCAAGTCTTGCAAACACAGCTCAATCCAAGTCTTGCAAACACAGCTCAAGCCAAGTCTTGCAAACACAGCTCAAGCCAAGTCTTGCAAACACAGCTCAAGCCAAGTCTTGCAAACACAGCTCAAGCCAAGTCTTGCAAACACAGCTCAAGCCAAGTCTTGCAAACACAGCTCAAGCCAAGTCTTGCAAACACAGCTCAAGCCAAGTCTTGCAAACACAGCTCAAGCCAAGTCTTGCAAACACAGCTCAAGCCAAGTCTTGCAAACACAGCTCAAGCCAAGTCTTGCAAACATAGCTCAAGCCAAGTCTTGCAAACACAGCTCAAGCCAAGTCTTGCAAACACAGCTCAAGCCAAGTCTTGCAAACACAGCTCAAGCCAAGTCTTGCAAACACAGCTCAAGCCAAGTCTTGCAAACACAGCTCAAGCCAAGTCTTGCAAACACAGCTCAAGCCAAGTCTTGCAAACACAGCTCAAGCCAAGTCTTGCAAACACAGCTCAAGCCAAGTCTTGCAAACACAGCTCAAGCCAAGTCTTGCAAACACAGCTCAAGCCAAGTCTTGCAAACATAGCTCAAGCCAAGTCTTGCAAACATAGCTTAAGCCAAGTCTTGCAAACACAGCTCAAGCCAAGTCTTGCAAACACAGCTCAAGCCAAGTCTTGCAAACACAGCTCAAGCCAAGTCTTGCAAACACAGCTCAAGCCAAGTCTTGCAAACACAGCTCAAGCCAAGTCTTGCAAACACAGCTCAACCCAAGTCTTGCAAACACAGCTCAAGCCAAGTCTTGCAAACACAGCTCAAGCCAAGTCTTGCAAACACAGCTCAAGCCAAGTCTTGCAAACATAGCTCAAGCCAAGTCTTGCAAACATAGCTCAAGCCAAGTCTTACAAACATAGCTTAAGCCAAGTCTTGCAAACACAGCTCAAGCCAAGTCTTGCAAACATAGCTCAAGCCAAGTCTTGCAAACATAGCTCAAGCCAAGTCTTGCAAACACAGCTCAAGCCAAGTCTTGCAAACACAGCTCAAGCCAAGTCTTGCAAACATAGCTTAAGCCAAGTCTTGCAAACATAGCTTAAGCTAAGTCTTGCAAACATAGCTTAAGCCAAGTCTTGCAAACATAGCTTAAGCCAAGTCTTGCAAACATAGCTTAAGCCAAGTCTTGCAAACATAGCTTAAGCCAAGTCTTGCAAACACAGCTCAAGCCAAGTCTTGCAAACACAGCTCAAGCCAAGTCTTGCAAACAGAGCTTCGCAAGAGATATTCCTTACAAGGAATCGATTTTATCATCCTATCCAAGGCGTTTTCAATTTAATTTATTTTCATTTAGTAATATGGTGACGAGAGCTGACAGTATGATCCAAGTTACATCTTAAAGCAAGATATAATGAAGGATCGTGTTTGGGTTTCAGTTGCAAACACTTTGATATCGTTTGTGATCAATAATGTTTACTTGGAAAATTGGGAACAAACTCATTTCACTAAATATGTTTCATTATATTGTGGGCATGTTCCAATATGATAACATTATATCATTCCAAATGATGACTTTCATGTAATGAATGATCTGGATGATCAGTGACATTATTTGCTGACACAATGAACTAATGTTCATAGTGAACTATGATCACTAATATTTTCATATTATGTATAACTTGCCATTTTGTACATAAGTATATACTGTTTACCTTATCTGATTGATGGTATAAGAATTTTATACCATCAATCAATTAATGCCACCAAATTTATCCCATTTATACACAACTAATAATATATTATAGAGTTTGACTGGAGGAAAGAATCAGAGCGTCTGCAGCTAGACGAATTATTATTACAAATTGCCGCTATTTATAGTACAAAAATCCGAGATTTATAACTTATAAAAATGAATTGTCGAGAACAAAGTTCTTTTAATTAAATGTTAATTTACCTGAGCGACACGAGTCAAATGTCAGCAACAGTTGAGATGTGATAAATATCTAATTTAAACAAAATTAGATATTTATTATGAAATCATACAACATTATCATGTTGTATGATTGTCAAATCATACAACATTATTATATCAACAACATTACATACGAGTCTTTGCACAGTGTATACAAAGTTGTTTATATAAGGAGAAGTATTATTGTTCACGGGTTTTGGGGCTGAAGTTTTTGCCACTTGAATTCATATCTTGCATAAAAATCGTTAAATCTTAATACTTGATAAAAATTTTCATTTCATATCTACTGAATTTTCACAAATGACACAGCGTCATATGTACTTCACACGTCTATATTATTTCTATTTTGTGATAAAAGCATCTAATTTGTCATATTTTTTAGATTTTGAAAATTATTGACAAAATCATAATAACTTACATTAATTGAGAAGGACAGGGAAATAGAAACACAAAACAAATCCTTATTAAGCCTACTCATAGCCCAGCCGGTAGAGCTTCGGCCTCACACACACACGTAGGGTCCAGGGATCGAGTCTCTTACAGCCGAGGTTAATGGCATAGCAACACACACTTTAACAGGAAACCCACCTAAGGTTCCCCCATGACACAAAACAACGAGAAAAATAACCGTGGATAAAATAGTTTCCTCAACAGAGAGAAAGTATCCAAGATATCTGCACTAAAGTTCTGGACACAACTCTCCTTACATCAGGACCTTGAGCGACGCTCGGGCCTCTCAGACACGCAAGAAAATTTGTGAAGGCAAACTTTCCGCCTCTGAGATGACTACCAAGTTCTCCGATGCTCTTGATCTTGTTCTCTGACGTTTGCTGAGGAGAAATGGCTTTAGCCGGTTGGAAAAGTGAATACAAATTCTTGCACATCTACATAAATCATTGACGACTGGAGGTAATGGAATTAGGCTCCAAGGAACAGATAAGTCTGTGAAAAGCTGTGGTGAAAAGTTTAGGGCAGGAGGGTAACCCTTCACCCTTATAGAGGCTTCAAGTCTTATAGGGACATTATATATACTCGAAGGAATTTATATAAAAAACTGTATCCGTTCATTACTATTCCTGATAACTCAGCATCAACAAGATGCTAAGATTAATATACGTCCCTGGGTACAGAGCTGGGTCCCAGCCCTGTACCTGTGGCAGGGGGGGTCCCAGCCGGTGGCACGGGGCGGTCCCCAGCCCTGTGGCACGGGGCGGTCCCCAGCCCTGTGGCACGGGGCGGTCCCAGCCCTGTGGCACGGGGCGGTCCCAGCCCTGTGGCACGGGGCGGTCCCAGCCCTGTGGCACGGTGGGGGGGTCCCAGCCCTGTGGCACGGGGGGGGGGTCCCAGCCCTGTGGCACGGGGGGGGGTGGTCCCAGCCCTGTGGCACGGGGATGGGGGTCCCACCCTGTGGCACGAGGGGGGTCCCAGCCCTGTGGTACGGGGGGGGTCCCAGCCCTGTGGCACGGGGGGGGGGTCCCATCCCTGTGGCACGGGGGGGTCCCAGCCCTGTGGCACGGGGGGGGGTCCCAGCCCTGTGGCACGGGGGTCCCAGCCCTGTGGCACGGGGGGGTCCCAGCCCTGTGGCACGGGGGGTCCCAGCAGCCCTGTGGCACGGGGGGTCCCAGCCCTGTGGCACGGGGGTCCCAGCCCTGTGGCACGGGGGGGTCCCAGCCCTGTGGCACGGGGGGTCCCAGCCCTGTGGCACGGGGGGGTCCCAGCCCTGTGGGCACGGGGGGTCCCAGCCCTGTGGC